>CM046856.1:19750515-19998916 GCA_025617745.1 Heliocidaris erythrogramma
GTGGAATTCACTAAGTTTGTGGACATGTAAGTAGAAGAAAAATGCCCTTGTGTAATTCATGCTAGAAACAGACAATTAATGCCATCCACCCACCCCCCCCCCATTCTGTTTATTTCATACAGTTCATGTATTGCTCATTTTCTATACTGTTGTACACACGTACATCTACATGTATGAGATTTTAATTCTCTATTTCAAAGCATACTTTTACGACATTATTATGTTTCAAAATACGAACAGTGGACTGAAATGTCAATAAAATGTACGATCAGTCATGTATACAAGACAGGATGTCAAAGTTTTGTCACGGATGCAGGCCAAAGCACACCAAAATCTTGGGTTAGAGCCAAACATTAATGCTGTATCATAACGAATGAGCAACTGATACGACTGACTAACACTTATGTTGAAATGGAACATTAGCTTCTGAATAATGTCTGTGAACTTACGCAACATATCATTTCAAAGGGTGTACACCTACTTGTGCATTGCCAATCCCCATTGAAAGATGAGGAGTAAAAATCAATCTAATATTTAGGTTGCTGATGTGATCAATATATACATGTACCTACAATGTATACCACCTGTTAAAAAAATGAACATTAAAAAAATATGTAATTACAGGTATGAAAAAAGCACATGCAGCAACCTACATGCATCTACATATACATGTACATGTAGATGATGTACCTGTCTATCTAAGGAATGTGTGAACATGTAGGAAATTTAGGATACTGCAACATATAATACTGTGCAATATCAATAATAATCTTTTGGATTAATATTCAGAGTGCATATTGGAGGAAACCTGATACAAGTACCAGTACTTTGATTGGATAATACATTTTCAAAACATCAACAACAACAAAATGCACTTTGATACTCCTACATGTACATGTAGCTGAACATTCATGATCCTGCTATATTAGCCTACATGAGTTCAAGACAAATGCCGGGAGAAACCATACATGTGTAGTATCAAAATTTAGGCATATTTCTGGCCCATAAATTTTGGCCCATAAATTTTGGCCCGTTCAAAGTGGTGGGACGTTATTGGGGAGAGTGGGGGGGGGGGTAGGGGGGGGGGGTTGATGTAGAACATCAAAAAAAATTTAAATGCTTTCAATCAAGGCTATTTTCTTCTTTTTTTTACTTTGTTTTTTCTTAAATTTTTTTTCTTATAGCAGCCACTTTGTTGCTTTCCCTGACTGTTAATTCATATGTAGACTTCAAAAATAAGAACACAGGGCAAACAGAAGCATTCATTCCAGCGATAAAAAAAAATACCTTGATGTCTTGAATGATGGAAAGTTTACTAGTCCACAAAAACACACAATTTCTCTTTCATAATACAAGGTCTGCTCAGCTCGGTTTTTCACCTGGAAAGAAGGCCTTGAGGAAAACAAATTGCATTGATCCAGAAGCCCTATCAATGAAATTAAGGAAAAGCAGCAGATACACATCGAAGGACCCACTGAAAAGTCAATAATCAATTCCTAAAAACTGGACATCAGAACGCGGGGAAAAGGCATTACATTCCAGGGTGCTCAGACGTCAGCGCAGACCCTTGTGAGAAATGGTCCCTAACCAGGGACAATGACGAAAGATCTGATCAATCCTTCAAACAAAGGATCAACATGGATTAGCCAGGCCCTGGTCTAGACTATAAAGAGATCTATACTGACATGGATAACCTAGGACCTTGGAGTAAATTCTTTCAATTTATAACTATTTTGCTTAGTTTTGTAATCCTAGGCCCAGATTCTACTGCACAACCTCGGCATGATGAAGACAAATCTCTATGATGTGCCGTAGTGCACACCTACAGTGTGTACATGATTGTCCTCTAAAGACTCATCAACGTAGTTACAGCAAGCAAGTTACGTAACCTTATATTTTGAAGTTAGGTAACCCAGTTCTCGTGCATCTACATGTGATGAGGTGACTGTTATCACTTAAATATCTTTTCACCGTGTAGGATCTAAATTTAGATTCCAGAAAGGAAAACAGCTAGGCCCTATACATGTAGTATTCTTTTCATTTTACTGCATGGAGCAGGAAACAAATACACACTCTCTCTCTCTCAAAACCTTGTGTACACTTTGCCAAAGAATAGCCAAGTCCTGGCCCTGAAAGCTTCAGAATATTTTGGTATGAAAAAGTAGCTGCCATCTTCCTACAAGAAATACATGTACATTAAAGGGATACGCTACCAGGCGGCCATGGGGAAAGTCAGGATTGCATAAGCCCCATTCACTCGTACACAAAGTTTGTGCGTCGACTATTAAAGTGGGATTACATTTCACTGCACAAAGTCGACGGCATGATCAGGTAACGATCACGGTGCCCTCTCGCGGCATTAAAACGTCCACAATCTGCGGTTTGAGTATCCCTTTAAATGTGAACATACCTGCTATCAAGAAAACTTTCACAACAAACTTAACAAGAACCTTTGCATTTTCAATCATTTCCTGTCTTTTCTCTGAAAAAAAGTCCTTCATTTATTAAATTATATTTATAAACTGATCAAGTTCTTTGAATAATCTACATGCTATCAAATGCACCATTAAAGATTTGAAATACATGCAGGCCACAACATGCTTGATTAATAAATGCATTTAACATGTACATGCAATGCACTTTCCCATATAAGGAACTACATGAATCCTATCAGTATCAATAAATTTGTGGCTTTTTTAGATATAAAGGTAAACAGGATCTCCCTTTTTTATGCACATATTTCCTCATTAAACATACATGCAATGCACTTTCCCATATAAGGAACTACATGAATCCTATCAGTATCGATAAACTTGTGGCTTTTTTAGATATAAAGGTAAACAAGATCTCCCTTTTTTATGCACATATTTCCTCATTACATTCAAACTTTCCGTTTATCATGGAACAGGAATACCATGGAATGATGCTTCTTGCAATAACCAAGTATGTAACATACACATGTACATGTAATCTTCTTCATTTTTAATAGTTTTGAGTGGGATGCAAATCGTGGCTAAATGCTGGCGAATGTCTAGTGATTACATATACTAGCATATTAGATTCACAGTGAGTAGACTGACAACACGATATACTCATCTCAACATAAAAGACACTCTTTGATGTGTTTGTTATGGAGGTGTGTCAGGAGATTAGAGTGGGCCCATATTGGCTGACCAATCAGAGACTGGCATTTGGCCACAGCCCACACTACATGTATGACCTCTTCTTTTATCAACAACTCACAATAATCACATGTACTGTACACACAGTCTGTCAGATACGACACACACAGTCTGTCAGATACGACACACACAACAACAGTGAATGGGAGGTGAGGGGTGTGTATTTGTGTGTATTGTAATGACAGGTATGGTAGAGTGAGTGAGTGAATGAGTGAATGAATGAATGAGGAACAAGTGCTTCTCTTCGAAATTACTACCAGCAACAAGAACTAGTGTTGTGGAAACGATTCACAGGAATATTGAAGTTTACAGTCCGTAACATGATAAGACGGAATGTAAAGAGGAAATGAGTAGTTCAAATTCAACAGATCAGTAAACTTGATTACAGTACCATATACCTTTGCCCAAGTTGCATTGCATGTTTATGGCTTTAATGGGGTGTTGCAAGAAAGTTGCGATTGATTGCAAGTTGCAACTGATCGGTACTGACCAATCAAAATCATTGTTGCAAGCGCATCTTCTTGAATGGGCAGACCCTGAACCATTCAGAATGGTTGTTCTAATTTGCTTTATAATTTGCAATTGATTGCAACTTTCTTGCAACACCCCATAAGTCTAAGACTATTAATGACTGTATGCACCTTCCCTTCATGTAGACTCTACATTTATAAAGCATAAAGTGAATGTTTTCTTTAAAGATCACATTACAAGAAAATTCCATCAAATTAAATATTGGCTAATACTTTTTATTGCATAGATGGCATAAATTAAAGAAGGTTATCCAAATTCAACGCTTGGAAACATTTGAAGTAATGATTATTATCAATTATAAAACGGTAAAATACAGCCCCCGATATAGCAGCTGAAGAGCTCCTCGAACACTGCTGAGATGTGTGACGACGCACCAGGGGCCAGTCCTGTCTAAGCAGACGATGTCCCATAACATCTTACACATTTTTCAGTGCCTGTTTTGTCATCTCCTCTTCACTTACACTGTATTTCTCTTACTTGACTAGCGTCAGTCTTAATGTTAGTCTGTTGCCTCACTCTTAACTTCGTGTATGGTATTATTTTGATGAAAAATGCAGCGTTAAAAAAATAAAGGAATCAGTCACTTGTAAACAAAATAAGACGCCACTGTATTTTCAGCTGCTTGCACCGGGGCATGTTCGGCGTTTCAAGAGGGAACGAATACCATTCGTGCTATATTCGGAGGGCTTTTCAATTTCAAAATGGGGTTTATTTCATTGATCATTGACCCTTCCTAGGTGTATTTACAATCAAACGGTTTTAGTTATCAGAATCAGTTTCACTTTCCCTTTTAGAATGGTGTGAAATAAGGTCATGTTTAAATATACCAAACTCTTTATAATTTGATAAATAATTGCATTGCAATTACGTTCATTCATTATAGGACGTTGTCTTCTTAGGCAGGATCGATCCCTAGTGTGACGACATCAAAACATCGCTATATTTCTGGCGAATCCTCGGATATTGCAGATGCTTAGAAGAGCTTTTGAGCTTTTATTTATGTTGTTTTTATAATCATCAGATACGCAGTTGACATAAAACTTATACGATTGCCATCTGTAAGCTTCCCAGTTTCTAGTGATACATTAATTGCCATATTTGTGATTTTCTTGTAATGTGATCTTTAATAATCAGGAATATTTGGATACAAAACAGAGGGCCAAAATACTAGTTTGCATTATATTTTTGAAATAAAAGGCTTAATGATATACCCTGAATAATTAATTCAATCAATTTTTTTGGAAGATTTCTCTACATATGGCCTAACAGATGTATTTTTTTTTCAAAGCATGCCAGCATTAGGTCTGAAAATTCTTTGCTAAAAGAGAGTTTCTCCAAAGTGTGGATGGGAGCAAATATATGCAACTTGCATGCTCTACATTTACATGTAATCTGTAATTCTACCTTTAAATATGAGTGATTTGATTTTCTTTTAAATAAATGGATTGAATTATACATGTAGATCTAGAAAAAATATATGAATGTGCATGCCATAGCCATACCTGCCTGAGTCTTGCCTCATTGACTAACATAAACCCACCCAACTCACCCTCATGTGATTGTTTTAGTTGTTTTAAGGTAGTGGCTATTCTTACGACGAGTCGTAAGAATAATTTTCCGCATACGCTCCATTTTCGTACTCTGCGGCGTCGTAAGAATAGGGATAGGGTTAGGGTTAGGGTTAGGGTATTTATATGTTTTGAACACCTTCGATGTCAACTCGTTCTCACAGGTACATCGTCAAGTCAGAGGACTAGCAATATCGAGGACCCAGGTTCGATTCCCAGCTTTGTCATTTGTCGTTTTTTTCATTTGTTACTAACCGATGTTATCTATCTACAGAATTACAGATATAATATGGAAAAGGCTGAGGAGACAGAGAAAACAGAGACAGAGAGATTTTAACTCAACAAGTGAAGTGTGCGCAAAGTACGAAAATGGAACGTATGCGCATGTTGTAAGAATAGCCGGAAAATTATTCTTACGACTCGTCGTAAGAATAGCCACTGCCTTGTTATTAAAGTTGTTTTAGTGTTTTCTTTTTTTTTTTTTTTTTTTTTGGGGGGGGGTTTTGGGGGGAACTGCCCCCCCCCCCCTTCCCGGCTATGTGCCTGTACATGAGGATTATTAGGGCAATGACAATATCTGCATGTACATCTACATGCATTACCATAACCATTTAAAAAGTAAATACAGACAGAGGTCTACAATAAATCCTTGCAGTTCTACAAATTCTACCCCTAAATGGCGAAAATGGCGAAAGATTATGTAAATTATACCCCTAAATTGCATAATGGCATAGGCCATAGCAAAATGTACCAAAGAAAGTTGCCCATTTCTTAAAAACTTCGAACATTAGACTGAAAAACACCCCTTTTTCCCCAAAACGGCGTCGATGCCTTGGGTCGGAAATCCGACCTTTTTACGCCACTTTTTTTAGTCTGCGAATAATCAAACTTAAAGTTAAAGTAACTTAAGAAACTCATAATTGTCATAAGAAAACGAATACATTTCAGAAATTCAGGTGCACAGAATGAATACGTTGTAGTCTGAGGCATGGCAGAGCCATTGCCGTTGTTTCGGCATTGACTTGATCTTGAACTTTTTTTTAAGAACTATAAACTAACAGATAGTATCTAATTCTAAGCCATGTAACGTGTAAGTTGAGAACTGTCCATCCTCTCAAGACTGCGTATGCTGCAGAGCCCAAGCCGCGGCAGCTAGTTATTCCGGTACGGTACACTTTCATTCCACTTTCACAATCAGCGCGAGAGCGCGGGGCAAATTAATGCCTGGATTTCCTTTTGTCTAAGTTACTCATGATATTTAACTCACCAGCAAAAAAGAAAGTACAACCAGTAACCCTTCTCTGCAAGATGATGAACAATTTTCGATTGCCAAACCGTAGAATCACTGGTGATTAATACTAAATGCAGTTAAAGTAGTGAAAAAGACAATTTTTTGCCACAGACTCATGAGTGATATCGCAGCAACAACGTCCGAACACCATTGATCTCCTCCAATATATGGCTGGCTAACGTTAGCTATAGAACACTCGATCGTACTCGTACTCGACTCGCGAGTTTTAACTATGGAATGCGAAATCGGGACCAATTAATCAAAATTGATTCCTAGTTTCACATTCGGAGTTTTCAAAAATCAGGAATACGGGATATGAGGCTCACAGAAGGAAATTGCATGATATTAATGTTTTTTATTACATAACTGTCAAGATGTCCTCATAATTATCTACTTCATTTCAGAACAAAATATCAACATTAACAACAGCTGGATTAAGGCGGCCCTAAAATGGAAGGAGGAGGGGACGAGAAAGTGAAATATTATTTGGCCTTATGAGGGGGCGGAGCTTATATCAAAGATGTATCCCATATATCAATACATCAATATATAAAATGTCAGTTCTGTTATCAGTTATCAGTGTACATACACAGGCGTAGCCAGGATTTTTCAATAGAAGGGGGGGCAGACGGTGAAGGATCCAACCGCATAGCCAGGATTTCATTTTAGGGGTGGGGCGGGGCGGCTGTGGAGCAAAGCGTGCTCCCCAGGGGGTAGGTGAAGGGAGGGGAATTTTTTCCCCCGTTTAAGCAAATTTGAGAGAAAGATAACGACTCGTAACACTTTTTTTTAAGGCGGAAAGTTCGACGCCCTGGCTGCTTTTCAGTTATTTGGACGCAATATTGCACTGTATGTTGAAGGGGTTGGTGCAGGGAGGGGGGCCTTCCCCCTTCCCGCGCGAAGCCCGATAGCTCTGAAGTTTTAGCAAATTTGAGAGAAAGATAACGGCTTGTAGCAAATTTTCTAAGCGGAAAGTTATAATTCGACTCCCCGACTGCTTATTAATTACTTGGACGAAATATTACAATGTATGTAACAGGGGTGGGTGCAGGGAAAGGGAGTTGCCCCCTTCCCGCGCTAAGCGCGAAAGCTCTGACGATTTAGCACCTTTTTTAAGGCGGAATGTTAGTTCGACGCCCTGGCTGCTTGTCAGTTATTCTGGACGCAATACTGCACTGTATGTAACAGGGGTGGTTGCAGGGAGGGGATAGTTTCCCCCTTCCCGTGCGAAGCGCGAAAGCTCTGACGTTTTAGCACCCTTTTTAGGCGGAATATTAGTTCTACCTCCTGCCTGCTTATCAGTTATTTTGGACGCAATATTGATTAGTCTGTTTTGTATCAATGTATATTTTACTGGTAAATTGCCCGACATTTAAATAGTTAGTTCATTATTCTTTAGATCCTATAATTTTTTTTGTAACTCTTGTATTATACTTCACATTTGATTGGTCATATCGGTGTTCTTTTGTAGTTGCCGTTCCTATACTTTATAGCAATGAACAGATTAGGTATGATCTTGTTTTCACTGAATTGATTTATAAATATACGTTTGGGGGTAATTGGTATTTCGGTCTAATTTTTTCATGACGATAAAATGATCCATTTCTGTTTCTCTTCATTTCTTTATATATATTATTAGCAAAAGTGGATAATCATATAGTCAGGACTCCACATCTCTTTTCATTTTTTGACAATTAATGAATTGTCTATAATACATGTATTTCTTTAATGCTATTTTTCAAGTTTTTGATGGAAATTGTACCTTTTTCCCCCTTTATATATCAAATTACCAGATTTGTAATGAATTATGCATTTCATTATATCACATCGGAACTTTTCCCCTTGAAATAAAATAATAGCTTTGTTAAAAAATCGTAATAATTACTAATAGTTCAAGGAAAGACTCATTTTGATTTATAACCTACTTTGCTACTAGGCCTACTGTAGAATCTCAATTCAACTTTTACCTTCAAAGATTTATCAACCATGTCAATTCAATTCAGACTAATTCAATGCATTAGTCCGTACTCGTTTTTGGTTGTTTATTCCTTATGTTAAATTGTTTTCTTGTTTTTATTCACTAAAAAAATCGAAAGTGAGGACGGTATATGAAGGGACGGACCTTTAACGTGATAAATATCTGAACGGCTGGCTTAGTTTCGAACCGGGTTCACTGACCACTAGACCAACTCACATGCGAGTGGAAAGGAGAGGGAGTTTTATGAAGTTCTGTATGAATCCAGGTTCTTGGATGCTGAGATTTAAAAAAAAAATACCTAACTGAAGGTCCCTTTTTTTAATTTGTGTGGTTTTAGGCTCCATCACATTCATGAGAATGGATGGATTCTCTTGAGTTCAAGTGGCTGCATTACCGCTTTGAAATCTACAATTTAGTTTACTTCGGTTTACTTCGGTTTACTTCGGTCATTGAGTTCGAGTAAGAAAGCCGGGGCAACCATTGCGATACAACATGACTTTGTATGTTAAAGAACATTATGGTTGAACGGAGAGGCGGCGGGCATTTTGGGACATGCATTGACAATCTTCTTTCTTTTTTTTTCAATAAACAGTATATAGCCTAAAATGATCGGATGAGGCTTTTGGGCACTACCCCCACCCCCACTGGCGTAGACAGGGGGCACCAGGGGCCATGGTCCCCTATTCAGCCACTAAAAAAAAAAAAAAAAGCGAGAACGAAAAAGCGGGGGAAGTGAGAGAAAAAGGCCTAAAAAGGCGCTACAAGCCGTTATCTGGCTCTCAAAATTCGCGCGCGAAGGGAGAAATAACTCTCCTTTCCCTGCACCCACCCATAGGCGGATCCAGAGGGGGGGGGGGGGTCGCGGGGGTCGCGGGGGTCCGGACCCCCCCCCCCCTTTTTGGCGCCGGTTTTTTTTTTTTTTTTTTTTTTTTTGCTTGTCAGGGAATTACGGAGGGAAACTGGGCCCCATAACCCCTTTACTGAGCGTTTTTTGGAAGTTTCATTTTTGATCCCCCTCTTTTACTCAATCCTGCATCCGCCCCTGAATCCCCCCCCCCCCCCCCCTTGGAAAAAAGCTAGATCCGCCCCTGCCCACCCCTATTACCATGGGTGTCGATAAGATAAGAATTATGATATTAACTTAAAGTAGATATTCAAAGAAAATCACAAATATGGCAATTAATGTATCACTAGAAACTGGGAAGCTTACAGATGACAATCGTATAAGTTTTATGTCAACTGCGTATCTGATGATTATAAAAACAACACAAATAAAAGCTCTTCTCAGCATCTGGAATATCCGAGGATTCGCCAGAAATATAGCGATGTTTTGATGTCGTCACACTCGGGATCGATCCTGCTTAAGCAGACGACGTCCTATAATGAATGAATGTAATTGCAATGCAATTATTTATCAAATTATAAAGAGTTTGGTGTATTTAAACATTTCACACCATTCTAAAAGGGAAAGTGAAACTGATTCTGATAACTAAAACCGTTTGATTGTAAATACACAGAGGAAGGGTCAATGATCAATGAAATAAACCCCATTTTGAAATTGAAAAGCCCTCCGAATATAGCACGAATGGTATTCGTTCCCTCTTGAAACGCCGAACATGCCCCGGTGCAAGCAGCTGAAAATACAATCTTATTTTGTTTACAAGTGACTTATTCCTTTATTTTTTTAACGCTGCATTTTTCATCAAAATAATACCATACACGAAGTTAAGAGTGAGGCAACAGACTAACATTAAGACTGACGCTAGTGAAGGAAGAGAAATAAGTGAAGAGGAGATGACAAAATAGGCTCTGAAAAATGTGTAAGATGTTATGGGACATCGTCTGCTTAGACAGGACTGGTCCATGGTGTGTCGTCACATATCTCAGCAGCGTTCGAGGAGCTCTTCAGCTGCTATATCGGGGGCTGTATTTTACCGTTTTATAATTGATAATAATCATTACTTCAAATGTTTCCAAGCGTTGAATTTGGATAACCTTGTTTAATTTATGCCATCTATGCAATAATAAGTATTAAGCCAATATTTGAAATCATTAAAGTTCTAATTTAAAACTAATAATTACCCAAACTCATGATGTTTGATCTTGAAATACCATCACATTCTTCGCTCAGTGGTTATCTAGGGGGGCAGAGGGGTATGTGTCCCGGGCAGCACCTGCAGGGGGCGAAAAAAACGCAAAGGAGAGAAAGAAAAGTAGCGGGAAATGAAGAAATATCATAATCTTTACGGATCACGCCCCCCCCCCCCCCAAATCCGCAGGGTAATGCACTAGAAATCTAATTTTTGAAGGTTTGAAATGCGAAAATTTTCAAAAGCTCGTTAGCTTTGCTCCCTCGCATAATTAGTTTCTTTCAGGATCTCGTAATTTCGCTCCCCCAGTATATAGTTCTTAAATAGCTTAAAGGGTTCAAAAAGTCCTGGCGTCGAAGTATAACTTTCCGCCTACAAAATTGTTTGCTATACGAGCCGTTTATCTTTCTCTTAAATTTGCTAAAACTTCAGAGCTTTTGCGCTTCGCGCTGGAAGGGGGAAACTCCCTCTCCCTGCACCAACCCCTGTTACATACCTCCAAAATAACTGAAAAGCAGCCAGGGCGGTGAAATAACATTCCGCCGCTAAAACTTCAGAGCTTTCGCGCTTCGCGCGGGAAGGGGGAAACTCCCCCTCCCTGCACCAACCCCTGTTACAAACGTCCAAGCACACTTTATCAGAATATCATTGTGTCTTGAGAAAAGCCTAATTCAGCTACCTTCTGGTCGTGTCAATGTGTTAGGAGCAGCTATAGCATGTATACATGGCCTATGATAGTCTTACAGTGTAGACACTCTTTTACGACTGACCAGGGTTTGCATGTGCCTCGCATGTGAAATGTTGCGCCCAAATAATTGAAAAGCAGTCCTGGCGTCGAAGTATAACTTTCCACCTCAAAAAATTGTTTGCTACGAGCCGTTTATCTCTCTCTTAAATTTGCAAAAACCTCAGAGCTTTCGCGCTTCGCGCTGGAAGGGGAAACTTCCCCCTCCCTGCACCTCACCCCTGTTACATACAGTGCATTATTGCGTCCAAATAACTGAAAAGCAGCCAGGGCGTCAGACTAACTTTCCGCCTTTAAAAAGTATTACGAGCCGTTATCTTTCTCTCAAATTTGCTGTAAAACATAAGAGCTTTCGCGCTTCGCGCTGGAGGGGGGAAACCCCCCCTCCCCGCACCCACCCCTGGGGAGCACACTTTGTGCGTGCTCATCACCAATTTCGCACTCTTCGCGTGCCTAACAACCGCCCCCTAAAATGAAATTCTGGTTATGCGGGTTGGATCCTTCACGTCTGGCCCCCCTTATTGGAAAATCCTGGCTACGCCTGTGCCCACCCCCACCCCCATTCCAACCCGACGCCCCCATATCAGTTCTGGATACGTCAGCTATATAAATTGTAAAAACAGGTCGTAATATAATCTGAACGGATATATCATCACCAATCAGAAATCTGCTTCATAGTCCCATTGATCATGATGATCATCATCTGACATGCCTTTTGAACTCTTTGAGACCAACCTTTCCGCCAAATTGGTTAATGTTTAATGTTATGTTTTCGTAAGTTGATAGGCCGTAGATAAATAAATGCATATCTTGTAAATACGTCAACATATCAATCGCATTAAAACGAACACGTACGATGGAACCAAAGTTGGATGCAAGTTTGGCGTCATGTAAAGTTTATGTTTAAATCGTTCAAACAAAGCAGTTTTTCATTTTCATTCCTCCTCTATTATATCTTTACGAAAGTCATAATCTCCAATTGGTATGTATGTCAGATGTCCTACATGCGCTTTGGAATCGCAAAGACTTTCAAAAAAATTAATAAAGGTAAATTGCAATAGCCTTTTTGCGTCAGCTTTTGAAATGTCCGAAGATATACAATCACCTATTATATACATAACCTGAATAATTACGTAGTGAAATTGCTATTGCGTTGATTTTTTTGAATGTTTTGCGACCGTGCTCTTAAATTACCAATTTTATTGATGTCAAAACTGCTTTTTACGCTAGACCCATATCATTTTGCATTTAATATGATTACACAGTTAATTATAATGTTTAAAATAATGATAATGAAACAAATTAATTAATTTATGTATAAAACTTCCTGGAATAAAAGGCAAGGTCATGCATACCATACTATCGTTCGAATCAATTTCGGCGTATACCTGAACAAGCCTATATCAGGGTATCAGAACCCCCCCCCCCCCCCCCCCCTCCCCCACCATCGATCTTGCTTTAAAACAGGGGCACTACCTTTGTCACGCATGGGGCAAAAGTTGATGTGCTATTGTTCACGGATCATATCAGCATGCATTGTGTGGTCAGCTATGCACGTTGAATCAATAAGGAGGTCCTATATGCAAGCTTGCTTGAACTTATCACAAAACATGGCGATCACATGATCTTGAAGTGAATACGTCATGGTTTAGAGCAGCGTTTTTCAACCAGGGTGCACGTGCCGCGTTGGTTACATTAAAAATATATTATTTTGTATAGTATGCCCCCCCCCCCCCTCCTTTTACGAAATCTTGGATCCGCCCCTGGGCCACATAATACGTGCTGAATAAGTCTTTTTTCATACACGAATTCGAGTCCCTGGTATAGGCCTCTGCAAGGGCGTATATATACGGGCACAGGCAGCAGGGGGCTATTGCCGTGTTAGCCCGGTTCTGGTGCCCCCCCCCCCCCCCCATCGAATGACGGAAAGAAAGATAGATATATATATATAGAGAGAGAGAGAGAGAGAGAGAGAGAGAGATAGGGAAACAAAGATGACTACGATCCCCTTCCACATCTTCATCTAATCCATGAATTTGTTAATTTGCATTTCATAAGACTGGTACCCCCCCCCCCCCACAAACTCAACAAATGATGCCAATGCCCCTTGATGTCTGGTTCCACGCTACGCCACTGGGCCTAGATACCATAACATAATAAAGGATTGTACTAGAATGCCTACATTGTCCTTGCAGATATTGTAGTTGTTGTAGCTGGAGGGGCACATATCATTTTACACTTACTGGTCTCGGGACAAGTGTGCGTGGTCGCTCCCTCATCTATACGTATAACATCCATCTAGTGAGAACCGAGCACCACAAATGGTGACCATTGCCCCCTCCTTGACTGGAACTGCGCAAGCGTTATAGTGGGAGTACATGTATAAGGGGCTGTTGTCACTGGCTTAGCTATACGGCGAAGGGGCTGCAAATCGAATTTTTAAAGAAATGAAAGAGGGGGGGGGGGGATTAGAGAGAAATATAGGGAGGAAGAAATGGAGAACATGGAGAATGGGAAGGCAGGGTTGATACGACCCCTTACGAACCCTTCTCTGATTCCATCTCATAGAGCCTTGTTCCCTAACATTTAATTCACGTAAGACTGCGGGCCCCTGGATGAATGCCCCCTAAAAGGCTGGACCCACGCTACGCCTCTGACTGTAGTATATTCAATTGTATAGTGATAGTGATAGTGATAGTGATGGTGGTGGTGGTGGTGGTGTTGGTGGTGGTGGTGGTGGTGGTGGTAGTGATGGCGCGGCGGCGGCGGTAGTAGCAGCGCAAGGAGACACTAAGGCTCAGACCAGTACCTCCTTAGTAGTAGTAGTAGTAGTAGTAGTAGTAGTAGCAGTGGTGGTGATGGTGGTGGTGATAGGTGTGGTAGTGGTGGTGGTAGTGGGGGTGACAGTGTAGAAGTAGATGGGGTCACGCCCCCAATCGAATTATAAGGGGGAGGGAAGAGAAAAAATGAGAGGGGAAAAGGTGGAAGCGATGATACCGCTAGTGAAACCTGTGTCCTCAGAACCCCGCCCCCACCTCCCCACCCCTATGAAGGCCAGTGCTCCTCAGTTACTGAAACAACACTACCCCACTGATCGTAGCATCGATATGATGGCATAGCAGTATAATAATATATAATTTTCTTTTTCAAACGAATATCGAAAATAACCGATAGAGGGCACTCTTACATTTGGACTTTATGATCAATTCAATAATGCAGTCGTCTCGTGTTATAGGAGAGCCAAGGGGTGCAATAAATATGTTCGTAGTGACAGTTTCCTGACATTTGTGTTATTCAGCAATATCATTGGCGGATCCAGGGGGGGGCACTTTCGGCCCGTGCCCCCCCCCCCCTCCTTTTGGGAGAAAAGTATGCATTTTGACCATAGAGGATCGGCCCTTTTGTCGATTGTGCCCCCTTTTACAATGAAGGCCTTTTTTTGCTTGTCAGAGAATTATGGAGGGAAACTGGACCCCCATAACCCCCCCCCCCCCCGCCACTCAGCGAATTTTGGACGTCTGGCGAAAAAAAAAGGCGAGAAGCTGGCAAGACCAAAAAAATACGGGTCTACCTTTTCCAAAAGTTGACAAACCTGCATTTGTGTGCCCCCCTCCCTTATGCTAAATCCTGGATACGCCCCTGAGCAATATGACCATGTTTATTTAAATCAGTGCTATACATACAATCTAAATAATCTCATCCAAGGCATACAACTGTAATTTTCACATTTCATCTTAACGGAAATGAAATTTTGTCATCAAAAATAGATGCGGTATAAAATTACAAATATATACCCCTCTCGCTGTTCGAAAATGAGGTGACCGTAGCTTGAATACTCTTTATTTCAAAATTCCCAAAGAGTGACTGCAGGGCCACTCTCCCCTGCCTCATACGCCAATAATATCTTCACTGCATTTTACCAGTCTTACCTTATTCATCATTTGAAAAAAAAATCGTCAGCAAGGTGCCGATCCTGATCTGCACCTCAAACATCGTAAGCAACATCAACATCATTGACATTTTATTCGCGTCTTAATTGTAACTTCATTATTACCATCAGCGAAACCTGCATTAACTTCATCATCTCTCCCCTCGCTTCTTTTTTTTTTTAATTTATCTTTTTTTTTCAAGCGGACCTCTGCTCGCCAACGGGGGGGGGGGGGGGGGGGGGGGGGGGGTTCGTTCGAACCCCCTGAACCACCCTAGTTACGGGCCTGTCTTCTAAATTTTCTAAAGCTCGGTCGCTTAGCTCCCTCGAATATGTTTCTTCAGGATCTCATAATTTTGCGCCCCCAATATAGGATTTAGTTCATATATTGCGCTTTTTTAGGGTTCAAAATTTTACATTTTCTGATTCCCTTTTCTTTGCTCGAGAGCATATAATTTCCGTCAGGGTCTTGAAAAATTATGTGCCCCAATTTAAAATAAAGTAGCATTTTCAAAGTTCGAAAACACATCCCAAATTTCGTTTACCTTGCTAAATTTCTTGAATGTGTTTCGAAATTTGCTAATTCTGCCCTTCGAATAGAGGAGGAATTAAAAGAATAGCGTTTTACAGTGTTCAATATTTTGAAAGGAACTCCAACGCTCGGTTGCTGTGCTCTCTCGCGACTTTGTTATAAGCGTGAAATGCATAAGAAATTGCTTTGTTGAGGGGGTGAAAATGCAAAAATTTCTACCCCTCAGTGCACAAGAAATCACCTTTTACATAGACTTGTAATTTCTCAATCTATAATGCGGGAAATACATGTAACACACTTTTTATTGTTAGTGGGGGGGGGGGGGGGCAAAATCCCTAGATACGCCACTGCCTTCATTGTAATCGTCATCATCATCACCATCATCAAGATTGTTCTTTTTCATATATTAATAAATGTCTTCATAATCATTCTCATCCTTATCTGAAACTCCAACGTTGCAATCATCATCACCATCAACATCATTTAAGGTACTTCATTATCTTAACCATAACCAACATCACCGTCACAACAACCTTACCGACAGCATCATTTATCTCAGGTATCACCATGATCATCTTCATCACCATCATCATCATCATCATCATCATCAATATCATCAATATCCCATTATCATCACTATAATCGTCCACGTCGTCATCATCATCATCATCATCATCATCGCTATCAATATCGTTCACGACATATATACAATACGCATTAGAAACGAATTTCAACAATAGTTAGGTTTGTCAATATACAAAGCGTTTATTTTCTTTTTTACAATACTCTTTTTATTTCCAAGATCAGTCAATCATTCCTCTCTAAAATCCACCCAATTTACTAACATCTATCATATCTACATCACGTAAAATAATTCATCTCATTGAGCAACATTTTACAGCAAATAGAATCAATCAGAAATTGCTGTAACCATAGCAACGAGGGAAGAATGCCCATCAGATGATTGCATAAATTATCATGTCGAACGCAGGGATACAAGCCGCATATACGAGTACTCATGAGTAAGGCATCTCTCCACATTATCATTACGATCATGAACTCTTAGATTCCTTCTGAACGCACCTCATACAAACATATTTCTGTTTTTATCGCATGTTTGTCAATTATGAGAAACATGACTTTTTACTCATACTATGGATTAAACGAAGGCATGCTCAGAAACGAACACTGAGGATATTTGATTAGATGAAAACGTATACCATAAACGCGTTGCATGCACTGAAGCTACAAGAAAAGACTTATATTATCGAAGGTAAAGAGAACGATGGAATTCATGCTTAACACCCTTGATCCATGGACACTTTCCTGCAATAACGATTGTAAGAGTGTTTCAAATATTAGCCCTCTGTATGCAACGTTTCAATGCAATGTTTGCAAAGTTTCTTACACCTGGTATAGCTTTTCCCAATAGAAACCTTTTAGCATTATCATCACATGTAAACATTTTCATGAAATATAATTGTCTTTCGGATCTATATACATACATTCCCGTGTTCATATAACCACTTCGTCTCCTTACCTATGGAATCTTATAATCAAGGAATTTCTATTACAAACAGAGCAAGTACTTAATAAATGTATACAAATAATATTTTGATAAAATTTAATAGCTATCTACAAGTAGAAATACTGCTGTCATATTACAGATCCGATACAACTTAATACGATAGTCTATCAGCTGGATTATACGTCCAGTATAAAAGCTGCAAATGACTGTTGTAAAAAAAGCAATTGTAGGTTATACAATTGTTAAAACAATAAATTTGAATACTAAATTGGGTATTCCTAAAGACTGAATATATCCTTCAAAGCAACATCAAAAATTATTTCTACGAAATAAATCATTCATTAAATAATAATGCATATTTTGATTATGATTATACAAATTTTTTTTTCGTGATGAAATTTAAAATTTTCTGTAACTCCTTACCAAACAGTTCCCCGTCAGGTTATATATATATATACTGTATATTTAAAGCCAAAACATCACGTTGATTTTCCTAAATAAAATTTAAAGACAATTTCATCTACAAGGGGGAAATATATTACCACAAATATTTTAATATTATATTCTACTCATATTATAAACTGGTTATACTGGTTTTCACTGGTCTAAGTGATTGGACTTGTAGAAATTTAAAGACAATTTCATCTACAAGGGGAAAAGATATTACCACAAATATATTATTCTACTCATATTATAAACTGGTTATACTGGTTTTCACTGGTCTAAGTGATTGGACTTGTGGAAATTGTACTACGAGATATTATTCAGGAGCTGCTTATACCACGGTCACACCAAGAAGACCGACACCCGACCGACAACAGACCGAACAAAAAATTACATTGCCACCAATGGCCAAGAATCAACGGTTTGGAGTCTGTGTGGGGTCGGTTTGGCGGTGTGACTGGTATTTTTTAATAAAGAAGACGATAGGAAGAAGATGATTTTCATGAACGTACAAAATAAAAGTACAAGTTAATATATCTGATAATAAAACTGAAAACTCGTTTGTGTAACACTTAGTTCGTCTTGAATAATTATTTTTTTAAAGGCATTAATAGAAATACACTTCAGTCCTACTTTAACTTTTTAAAAACTTTATCAAAGTCAGAAAACGATATTTCATGTTACGTCTGAAACTTTTTAATGCTGATAGAGTGAGAGAGAGAGAAACGGAAATGTGAGTAGATATGGAAGAACACAATGAATAAAAGGGAGAGCAAGACAGAGAGAGAGAAAAAAAAAGAAGAAAAACAAATACTAAAAAAAAAAATGACGGAGACAGATCCCCTTACAGTCATCTTATTTTCTATTTTAAGCAGATATTTACATTATATTGCTTACGTTAAACCCAAACAGATTTGGGAAATGTCATTTTTTAGATGACGTATGAAGCAGGAATTTGTCTGGAAGAACATGAAGAATGGAACGTCAAATTACATTTATATTTCTATTCATAAACTAAAAAAATTACACAGAATTTCGCTGAATAAACTACATTTTTATATCGTCATCTCACAGAAACAACCCAAATATAAAAGCTATTTAACACCATCAAAAGGAAACTTTTAAAATGCTACGTTTCTCTTTTGTGATATAATTCATTCACATTTTCAAATCAGCAAAATATCAATCATTTCAAACCAATTGAAATTATCACAACGCATCTTCTTATATAGTAGCATCGAAATTGGAAAACATGCATTTAGATTTCTACAGACTACAGTACTATACATATATAACAATATGGATTACTAGTATACTAAACAAAATACATTATCTACAATATCTACTAGGTAGACTGAAATAAGGAATTAAGGAATTGTTCAAAAGCTATATTCAAATGAAGGTTACAATTTTGGATGTTAATCGTGCCATGACTGATGTAAAACAAAATCATCTGTGTTTCTGTGTAAACGTTTTCTGTGTCTGAAACAAGGTCTGTAACAGACAAGATACAGAGGCTAAACTCGTCCTGCTGCAGTCCTGTCAAAGTACATGTATATTCTTAGGCCATAATTTAAAATGGTGCCTCTGCAAGTCCAGGCCTCTGTTTGATTCGCCTGCTCTTGCAAAAGCTCCTACTTCTGAAGATAGTCCTCTGTAGGAGGAGAAGCGTGCTGTAGGCATTCTGTAGTCTCTGACTATGGTCGTCCAATTGACTTTTCAAATCACACACCAATTTCCTCAGACGATCTTTCCTCTGAATGATCACTTTCCCGCGAATTTTGATCTTCTCTCGCATTCTAATTTCTTCTTCTTCCTGTGCCAGTCGAATCTTTTCGTCCACTGCTTCTTTCTCCGCCCTTAAGCGCTTGACTTTTTGCTCCAAGCTCTCTCGAATCTGTCCAAGAGTTCGCCGAGTGTTGACGGCGGATATCACCCCTGTGGTGGCCATTCCGCAGTCACTGATACTACTGCAGCTGCTGCTACACGCACCCATCAAAATGTCATCTTTATCGTTGCCCTGGGGCTCAGAATCGGAAGCTGGTCCGACAAAATCATCCTCGTCAATACCACAGAACCTTTGACACAACATATCTACCTCATTCCCTCCATTTCGCCTTCGTAAATCAAATTCCGTTGTCGGATGGCCGCCGGCAATTCCGTCTCTCGTATCCTGACGAGTTGCACGTCTTTCTGGGCCGCCGATCAAACGCGTACACAACGCGGGTGCGTTCTCGTCGTCTACGGTAGATGTGGAAAGTGGGGCGTTTGCATTAACCTCAGGCAGCGAAAATGTGTCGCCTCCATCACAGCGATTTTCCCGAGAAGTAAATTCCCGCTGCGATGTCGTCTGCGCATTTCCCTCTCTCGACATCTCAGTTCCATTATACGAGTTAAGTTCGGTCACAGCGAGAATGTTCTCGTCTCTACCTACCTGCTTGTTATCCATGAAATGTCTAATGCGCATCGTTTCGCTCTTGACCAGAAGATCTCTTAAAAACCATGGACGTCATGTGAACTTTCTCAAGAACCCGGACGAAATGAGGTTCGTTGAAGCTTGCTCTTTTAGGTCCACCACTTTTGAACAATCTCCAGTTTCTCCTCTTTATCTCTTCTGGCTCAGTGCTCTGCAGGCGATGCTCTGCAGTAGAAACCTGCACAAATCAATTGAAGAGAATGTCATGAATGATTCAGGCGTGCATGATTCAATCTCTTTAGATCATAGCATAAGAGGGGCACCCAGGCATTCTAATAAAGAGAGAGGCTTTGCCGAAGTAGGGTGCACACACAATTGGCATTTCAAGATTGCTGGCTGCATATACCCAACATGAATTAATAAATGCGAACAATTTAGGACGCCGTTTTAAATAAACTTCACAGCTTCATGAGCTATCCTGTCATTTCTTTAAACGAATAAGACAAGATAAAATACTGTTTTGATCTTCCTTATGTACATGTTGGGTGTCCACGTATACACTGACATGCAGTTAGAGCGTCAAATGTGAATACGACCTGAACATTGGCTCATGTATAATGGCAATGCGAAGCAATCCAATTTTCAAATGGATAAATTACGCGGTTTAGCAGATACTGACTTTATAAAATAGAGCTAGAGGTATTGGGATGCAATCCCGTTACGATAGGCAGGATGCTAGCAATGTGATATGATCCGGCCTCGGAGGAACATTCGAGCAATAGGCTCATATACATGGTCAGTTACATCCAATGTTATTGATCGACGAGTGTTCAACCGATATCCATGTCAAAGGATCAGATCGCAAAGTTGTCTATTCGGAGGGGGGGGGGGGGGGCAGTTGCCCTTCAGTAATTTTGGTATGAGCTATGTACATCCGTTAGAGCGAAAACTTTCGGTTAATGCGTTTGCACCAGACTCCTCAGTCCTGAGAATGAAGACACCCCTAACGGGCCAAACATTATGCTATAAATCCTACGTAATGGTTTGTAATTACTTAACCGTCATTACTGATAAAGAAGACAGCAATAAATGCTCATATTAAATTTTAAGCATCATAATGTGTAAAGTAGGGTCGTATTTTTCAGTTGAAAAAAAGATCATCTTGCCATTTTCTCATTCTGATAATATGACATTGATGAATCTCTCTACCAAACTTGTGACAAAATTATTAAATATCACGGTGATATTTCATTTTTTAAACTGCAATTATTTAATTTTGTGGAGATGCTTTGAATCAAGGTGTTAAAATCGAAGGAAACGAACGCGTTCAACACGACTAGTCAGTCTCTACCGGACCTTAAATTGCATCGTACCTCATGGCACCTGCCGTATCACCTATCATATCACTCAGGGTAACCTCCCAAAGGGAATTTATAATCGCAATCTGAGATGAGATAAGAGAAAGAAGCAAGAGAGAGAGAGAGAGAGAGAGAGAAAGAGAGAGAGAGAGAGAGAGAGAGAGCGCCAATCAATGAATGACTGGAATAAAATGAAATGAATATCGGCCTAAATTTTCCTTGATGCAACCCTGATGTCCATACGATGTGAGGTCTAACGTCGCTATTCTTGACCAAGTTGCCCAAATTATTATGGAAAACAATTGTCATCTTAATAAGCCGTATATTTATACAATGTGACATCTTACATCGTCTTTCTTTCTATGCTGCGATATCTCAAATCACCTGGACAGCAATATGGAATCTCGAATGCTGTCCATACGAGGTAAGAAATTGCCGGGGTGCTAAAAAAAACCGCCATGAGATCTCACACCAAATGCCGGCGACACTAGCCATTGGTCGCTATTTTGCGATTGATCGCTATGTCAAATTATGCATGGTACTATATGCAATCGTGATATACTAGTTGTATGATTAATTGACTAATCGTACGATCAATTGCATTGCTAATCTTTTTGTTACGGGGCCCTGACCAATTTTGGCTAATCATGAAAACAAAAGCTGGCATGGACGCGACCTCGGTATCTCCGTTGCATTTAAAGAGAGGGATGATAATCATGACGTACGAGGGCAACGAGAGACTAACATTGATTGCAGATGTAACGGGAGAAGTTAATATAATATTGATGTTTAAGAGAATGAGAAAGGTGAAATTATAATAAATGTTGCCGGTGAGGTGGAGTCGCTAACGATGAATTTTAAGCAGTGCTAAAATACATAGATATATCGATTATGACTAGAAGCCCATTGGGAACTAAAAGAGAATGGTATATTGACCTGAAGAGAAGAGATGAATAATGATGGTTATGATGATCGTGCTGACAATGCGATGTGTGATGGATAATAATGTTAGTAATACTAATGAAAATGAAAATGATGATTATAATACTGATTATGACGGAGATGATAATGTAAGAAGCTGGTATCAATATTTAGACGCAAATGTCACAACCACGGCATTTTGGAAATAAGTATGATCCTTAAACCTTTTCAAAATATATGACTGCACTTCCAAGCAAAGAAAAAACATTCCTAACTATTATATTTTTATAATGGGAGGAGCCTACTTTTCCCCTAAACATGTTTTCTCCTTATCATTATCTTATAAATGAATTATGACCACTTCATGGGCGGCATTGTCAAATTTGGGTTATCAGTCTTGTTTCCTTGTAAACCCATTACTGTTTTATTATTATGTTAATCGGCCAACAGAATGGCAGTTGGTATCTTCATTTCAAAGAATCAAATAATGCTTATGAGAAATATACGAGAGAAGGCAAAAACAAAAAATAACAAAACAACAATAACTGTGCAATCCATCATGACTCTATAACACAACGTCATCACAAAACACCTACGTATTGAAAAGTGGTTCATAAATCATTTCTTATTCCATATAAGCGAAGCAGGTGGGAGTTTAAAAAGATTAGAGTGACTATCCATTGGAAATACTTTTGGGAGATACTTCCGAGTGAAGTACATAATGTGAAGCTAAACAACGATAAAGCAAAATGTGATAAAATAAACACGTGATAAATTGCAAATGTATGAAAGTAGCAGAATGGTAAAAGCGAGGAAGTAGCAATGACAAGAAGGAGAGGTAATTGTTGTATTCTTGAATGTCATTATCTAAATAAAACTAGTCAAATACATTCTTCTTCATATCATTTTAAAAGCGTATATCAATATATCAATATGCATGATTTTCTTGCAAACACTGTAAATAACTCCTTTCAAATGTCAGCTTATATAATTTCAAAGGCTGTCCGCGTGAAAGTAATTAATGGCGTCGGTGGGTTGCTAATGATTCCCAGACGTCACATAATCACAATGGCAAATATAATCGATATAAAATATCGGGACTGAAGATCATCCATCGTCTGACAAACTGAATGACCTAGAACAGAATGAAACAAATTATATCGACGTGTTTTTATAAATATTAAGGTTGTTGCCTGCATGCTGTTATATGATTATTGTTATGTTCATTAACCTGCTGTATATACCTATAGTAAATGAGATTTTCATAATTTGATGATTTTTTTTAAATGGGAAATTTCTTCCGTAGATAAGCTCTATATTTGATAATTAGAGTACAATTACAATGAAGATGACGAAGATTCTTCACAATGATTCAAGAATCGTTTACTTCGCTCAAAGTATAAATAAACCGCAATTAAACACAAACAAATAATAGACAGGTACATTTAAAACAGTGGTATAAAAGCAAAGGCGACATAATTCTAAATAATGTAATCACAATTTGTACTTTGCAGAAAAACGACAGTGCCTGAACTATTGGTGGTGAATGGTGTTTAATAGTGAAGTAAGAAATGTTTAATTTCACCAGATTTTATTTCATCTGAGTTTGTGAAACAGAGAAGAAGAACCTGTCTCTGGCAGGGCATTTTCAGCAGTTTATATATCATATTAATATATGAATCAGCACCACCGGTGAGTTGACTTTGTAATTTTTTAAGGTTGTAAAACTATAAAAATGAAATATATGTGCATAAAACACGAGTCCATGTTGCAGGTTACTATCTTAAATTAATGTATGATACTTTATGAACAATGTTCTCATGTGACACCCCCACAAAAATATGTCTACTACATATTTCTTAATGGAAGTTGTCAACCCCCCCCCCCCCCCCCACTCACACACAGACAGACACAGACGCAGACACACCTAGACACACACACACGCACACCCTCACACCCAGGTTTACATGGCTTTACTTCCGAGGACAACTATTGTTCCTCTATTGTTACTCGTCCTCGGACAGTCGACGGAATAAAGCACAAATTCATTGTTCGACGTTCGAGGACTATTGTCCGGCTTCCGAGGACCATTGTTGTCATGATTTTTTTTTGTTCTCTGTCCGAAAATGTCCTCGGACATAATGCTAAACAAACTCACCCTCACACACATTGATTTGTGGGGAACTGTATTGTTTTCTCCTATTGTATTTTGTACCCCGCAAGCACTTCTCCTATTGTATTTTGTACCCCACAAGCATGACGGAATAAAGGCCATCATTGTGCTCTATTGTTCTCTGTACCCCACAACTCAATCTATGTAAAACCACACACACACACCCTCACGCACACACATCCTATTGCGTTGCAAATGGCCAAGCAGTAAAGGAGACGTGCGGCTTGAGTCCAGGTCATCTGTTATTACACAGTTCATAAAATTTCAATTTCATCACAATTATTCAACGTCGAGATTTATCATTTCTCAATCTATTTCTACACATGAAAATAATGTTGAATTTTGCGAGGACGATTCCATCTTCATGGATCAACCTTTATCTATATGAAATTATCTCTAAAAGCATTCTTGAAAGAGATGGATAGGCATTTCTCTCTTGCCTGCATGTTTCCCCTTTCTCTGTCTCTCTTTCTCTCTCTGTCTATTTGTCTGTCTGTCTCTGTCTGTCTCTCTCTCTCTCTCTCTCATTTTTTATCGAGGACCTAAGACTTACATCAAGACGGTAAACAAAATTAATCTTGGAAGCAAGACGTCGAACAATGAAAAAAATACCAAGGCCGTTATTTCTATCTTTATCTGCCCCTTTCATAAATTTACAACTTTGTGGATTTTCCTTCACAAACTAACCACCTCATCCTCAACAACTATATCTTTTTCTCTCTCTCCCTCATTTTTATTGTTTAAAGCTGGTGTTTGAGTTAATTTTTATTTTGAAACGATCCCACTCACCCTATTCATTGTCTTTTTTTTATTATTTATTGCAACAACTATGTAGCTCGCAGATAATGATCCCCTTTCTCTTTTCTCCTATTTTGATTTCACTCTGTTTTCATTCTTTTTCTTTTCACCAAAATGATTTGAAAGTCTCCTATGTATACCTCTTGGTATTAGCTATTCTAATATGTTTGGAAAAAAGACAAGTATATATATATATATCTGGGTTTCATTCATATAAAAGAAAAGGAGATTTCTTCTTTTTTCGGGGTGGGGTGGGGGGAGGGGGGATTTACACGTTTGTCTTGTCTGTCCTATCTCTGACACTTTGGACGATTTCTACTTCCTATCATTTCAATTGTTGAATAGTACAGATATTACTATAAAATGACATATCCGGGAAAATGGTACATGAGGGGGATGTTAGCCTATCCCTTAAAATCCACTGCTACTCATACCCCCCCCCCCTCTCTCTCTCTCTTTCTCTTTCTCTTCTCAACCAGGCATTGCCCTAAATAATAATCATTTTCTAATTCGTTGCTCGTCATGACCGTCATGACTTCGCATGCCTGATTCACCTCATTGCAATTTCCTCGAAAATTGATTAAAGTTGTGCCAAAGAGCCGAGCTATATAACACAACAAAAAAGTGAGTTCCCCCCTAAAGCAAAATGGCGTAACTTTTTAGCGAAAAGGTTTTAGCGAAAAGGTTTTGAGCAAAATAACTTGGCAGGAGTGTTAATTACTACACTGATTGACTAACTTCTGTGTGAAAATGATATTGATCTATCTAGTCATGCATGAGTGAGCACTCATTTATAAAACTGTCATTTTTCAAAAGTCTCAAGTAAATTTTTTTGGTCATTTTGGCGAATTCTGTGTCTGGTGTATGTTGAAGTGCTGTAGTTGTTTATCATCCATCGTTAGACCCCTTCGCACATATCCTGACACATTTCGTGTTCTTTGCACAATTTTAGTGAAAATTGCGATGTTCAACCCTCCTAAATTTGAAATTGCAAAATTCATTCGGATTATTGAAAAATTTAACATCAGATATTGCTACCAAAATGTGTTATTTTTTCTGTAAACACAAGAGGTAATTGTCGTGTCATGGTTGAGTGAGCACACTTCCAAATAAAGCAAGAAATGCTAAAATTCACTGTTAATATGGCATAAAAAATGACTCATGTGACTTTTGAAAAGTGACAATTTTGCGTTTAATATGTGCTTCCTCATGCATGACTTGATAGATCAATCTAATTTTCACACAGAAGTTAGTCAATAAGTGTAGAAACACTCCTGCCAAGTTGTTTGATTAAAACCTTTTCGTTAAAAAGTTACGCCATTTTGGTTTAGGGGGAACTTATTTTTTTGTTGTGCTTATGTGCCACTCACATAAATTACTATAGGGCTATACACATGCAAACAGTCCAAATTCAGTACATATTTACCCCCAAAATGTATTCACTGTTCATTTATTATTCAGATAATTATATTCATCCCATTTTCATTGATGACTAACCCCTCCCATCCATGGCCGTTCTATAATTTTTGTTACACTTTTGTATACCGTATAATAATTATACAGTTAATATGAATCTAATTCTAAATGCATTAATTTTAATAATAATAGCACTGAACTTTGCAACATATTTTTGATTCGTTATAGTTTTAACTCGGTAAAATAAACATTTGCATTACAGCTGAGGCTTCCTTAGGTCAGTTAGTACCTGACAATCGTTTGGGTTTTTTCTTGAAGATATACATGTAGATGTATATGTACTATTAAACAGATGTGAATACTATGAAAACCATAGTAACATAATATCAACCACAGTAAATTTAGCATGCACCCTATAATACTGACTGCCTACTATTTCAGATGTTTCCAAGCGCCCTCATCATCATTATCATTGACAAAAATGTATTATGGGGGACATGGGCAAACCTACATGTGCTTAATTTTGTCTTTTAGTGAATTACGACATGGGAAATACATGTACCTTCTCATAATTGGAACTGAAGAAATGGTACCTGTACTATTCCTTCTTTAAACTTTCTTATACAAAGAGATCTCGGTCGGAAACCTTGCTCAGAATATCAAAAGGATGATCTCTCACTTTTATTTACCAAATTTTAGACATCTCAGCTGCAGGGCCCTTCACAAAACCTGAATCATTAGCTGGTCGATCGGTCTATTCTAAAGCATATAAGACCTCCCATGGAATAATCATGATGCAAGGTACTTTAGATATCAATACTTCATTAATTCAAGTTTTGCATGCCTGCAGGGACCTTCTTGGAATTTCGATGAGTCCTGTTCGCCCATCATGTGAAGGACGCATGTGACAAAAAGGTCAAGTCAACGTGACTCATACACTTTCTACGTGACTTGGATATCTGATTCAAACATGGAGTAAATAGGAAAATATTACGTGAAGTTCGTGTGAATTTTAATTTTCCTTCTGTCCAATGCCTGAACATACCGGTGCCTTGTGTATACAACATGAATAAACAGAGGCTATGCTATTTCATGTTTCTCATACGTGAGCCGCGGATGAAACTCTCAGTATTTTGATTGTTGATAAGTCAAATAAGGCGTGTATTTTTCATAATTATTATGGTTAATGTCCTTTATATTTACGATTTGTATTGTAAAACAAAATATTGATGTACACTGTCAATGAAGTGTCATATTAAATACCATGCTGTTCACCTTCATATGCCACCATCGCTCAGCTGTTATCTAATCTTCTGACGTTTGCTATTGTTTTACAGCCCATCATTAGCTCTTAAACCGTTAATCAACAAAATTCTGGTCATTCCATTTAACGCATCTTTTTTTTTTGTACATTCTACTGTCGGTCTGGTTGATGTCGGGCTCATTTGTGTGACGGGTGTTATAATTATGGTTTAAATTTTTAATACGAGTCGACATGATATACCCTTCTGTTTTTAGTAAACAGCCACGCAGATTTCGTATAAAGAATTGAGTTCCCATGTGAAGCGGTGCCATCTAAAAGTAAGTGGATAAGGGGAAAATACAAATAGTTTTATTTAATTTGCTCACGGGCGGCACAACCTTCTATGGATTTGATAATTAATGACTTTTTAAAGCTATCTATGCATTGCTGGTGCCGCATGTGGAAGACTATGTGACCGTAAGGAAAATTATAAACGTGACCAGCTACATGAGATAAAATAGATGGTATGAAATAGAAGGAAAGAGAGAAAGAACAGGAGAGGAAAAGATGAGGAAAGAGGGAGGAGAAAGGCAAAGAAAGAAATCGAGATCTGAAAAAACATAGGGGGTGTGACAGAAATATATAGAGATATAAAGAGCATGAAAAAGCAAGAAATACATAGGGAATGATACAGACAGTGGCGGATTTGGGGGGGCACATCCGGCCCGTGCCCCCCCCCCCCCTCACTTTTGGAAGAAAAATATACATTGTGCCCCCCCCCCCCCTTTAGAACGAAAACTTTTTTGTTGTTGTTGTTGCTTGTCAGAGAATTAGGGAGGGAAACTGGACACCCATAATATTGTGTATGGGCTGAATCAATGCATTCAGACAAGCTGGTTATTAGTGATATACGAACAGATTCACTGCTATCAATGGATAAAGTCCTTCAAGCGAGTCGCTTATCAAAAAGTAATTATACCATTTTCAATAATGGATTCGAAAGCGAAAACATGCTATTTTTATCCCATTTTCATATTAGCTGAACAAAAGAGAAAGCAATAATCATGATAATAAATCAATTCGCTGGAACAACTGTATACATATCTGCCCATAGATTACCCTATGGCCTATTTCGTTTTCATGGCGAAATTCGTGCAGTTTCATTCTGAAACATGCATTATTTTATGACCAAAAGCAGATTCGTAGAGCAAATTGAACATATACTATGAAACTATTTTAGTGTTTTTTTTTATTTCTTTGCTGAAAATAACAGTTCACAAATGCATTCAAATGTTATCCATGATTCTACAGTGGTTATTACTGACAACACTCAAGATTGCCATATGCTTGGCCTACATATCAACCTGCCTTTTATATCAAAATAGGATCTATAAATTTGAACATTTTGTGAACTGGTCTATTCAGAAAATTATTGGGAATACCGCCTGATTGTTGTTTTATTTCATTATACTTTATCATTATGCTAACATTTTGTGTTTCACGTTTGTATGATTTATATAAATGACATACAAGGAAAACATGAGCTTATTGGTGAAGTTTCGAAAACAAGCAGGCCACATATATAATAAATATTTCGGATCAAGGAGAGGATTATGCAAAGAAAATAGAGAGAGAAGGGGAGAGGAGAGGGGAAGAAGGGAGATAAAGAGAGAGAGAGAGAGAGAGAGAGAGAGAGAGAGAGAGAGAGCATTCTGTAAGTCATTATTTCATATTAGCCAGCTTGGACCTTTCAAAAACAAATTGATGTGCACGTAGCAAAAGCTTGTCAGATTCAATCTCAAATTGTGTTTATCACTCTGAGTGATTACATTGTAAACAGCCGTTTTAAATAACAACGAAATCTTTTCATCTATACTATTATTATAAAGAATTTCTTCAATTTTCGAATAAGTTTAGTCATACATCATCACCTTGATTACAAATTGGCTGCACTGAACAAAATAAAGACATGTCAAGGGCAGTAGATGAAACTTAATGTGGAATGGGGTTGATTGATGGAATCCAGTCGCGGTTGTGTAACGACAGCAGAGAAGGTTCATGGGTGTAACCGAAAACTTTATCAGGTTTATTTCACTTTGTTACCATAGCAACCAATTTACTGTTCCGGAGGATGTGTGAGAAACCAATCGGTGAAGTAATGTGTAAGGTAATAATGACCTTCTTTCTCTCTCTCTCTCTATTTCTGCCATTCCCTCTTCAGCTCTACCTCCTACCCGAGGCTATACAGTGTGAGTCAGAAAGAATGTTTCACTTTTTGAATTTAGTATTGCTTTAAAAATGAGGGATTAACAGAGTATTTTTTAGCACGTATGGATTGATAGTCCTTTGTTGTTTGGTAACGCTTGTTTCAAAGTTGCTGTTACGGTTGAGTGCACAACAGCCATTGTCTGATAGATAGTCAAAACTCATTTGTGCCAAGTCGTATGATTACCTACTGAAACAGAAACAACAACATTCACACAAACAATGATCGTAAAGTTTATGCATATGTTTAATCAAGACAAATAAACATGAGAACCTATAGATAAATCAATAAATCAATAAAGCCAGAAATCGTAACATTCAGTGACCTTCACTGAAAATTCCTTTTTCATAGTCATTTTGGGCACTTGGACATATAGCTTTCAATCTTCCACATGACGCTGCCCTGGACCTACGAAGTGTCTGCCTGTCTTCTCGCAGATTGCTTGCTTCTCCGACCATGCTGACGATTTGTTGCTGCACGTCATCCAGGTCTACAGGTGGGCTGCTGTACACCTTGGACTTCCGGAACCACCAGATGTGTGCTAAATCTGGAGATCTTGGGGCCATTCCACAGGTTCGCCTAACGCTATGACTCTATTATCGTTACAAAAAGCTTTCTTGCTCATTGTGCAGTGGAATCCAAATCAGGCAAGGCATTGTTGATGTTGGCGCAAATGGGTTTTCACCTAGACACATTAATTGATTCCTTTCCAGTAAATTCATTACTAATTCCCTCCATTATGTGGTATCAAATAAAACTAGAAGAGTTATTTCTTCTATCTGTGGTGCAAGAATTATGATAATTCTATCATGTTTATAATATAAGCAGTTTAAAAAGTGTAACATTTTTCTGACTCGCACTGTATACCTCTCTCTTTATCTATCATCTCCTCTCATCCCCTCCCCTACCTCTTCTCTCTCTCTCTCTATTAATCAAAGGTGCAAGGGATTCTGCTGTAATCAAAATTACACTATCCCCATTTCATAATAAAGCCTTTGCTATATCGACTTTGAATAATAATTCTGCGTTAATGTATACATAAAACCTCTTACCATTCGAACAATTATTGATTTTATTTACGCATAAAGTCAACCATCTAAATGAAAATTTTGATGGATCATGAACATTCTCCCCAACCATAAAGAAATGCCATGAGTGGCAATGTGTCAAGAAAATAGCACAACAAACTGTCAAGAAGAGACCTACGACATTTCAACAGTGTTCGTCTGTTTTCTTTTGCACAGTCAATAAGTACGATGAGTACTGATCGTTTTATGAAGTTATTTCCCTATTGTAAATCCTTGCCCTGGTTTTACGTAATAACAATTTAATCCTTTAATGGACACCATGTAAATATATGGCGTGATAGCGGAGTTAAAAACGTCACATTTGCGTCATACGTCTGCGATCGTGGTATATCGGGCGTGACTTTCTCTCAATATCACATTTTTGGCATCTTAATGTTGACCGCAATTAGTTGAAATCTGGGAATGTCGCAATGTTCATCACACAGAAATGTGAGATTTAGATGAAAGTTGTTTTGATCTATAAGTAATTCACTTACAATCTGTAACCGCCAAGGGGTTTCCATATGGGCATGAAAAACAAGAAACAGTGGAGTTCCTTAACACTCTCTCGACCATTTTAACGAAAATGAAAATACGAATATTCTCAAAGCACACCAAAATGTTATCTCCATGTCATTAAAAATCATCCTCGAAGAACATCGGCTCTCCGCTTTTGTTGTTGTCTTAGTTTCTATATCAACTGGGTTTTTTTTATTACTTTTTTCCCCGTTATCCATGGCTAAACGACTTTGTTTATAGCAATTTATTCGTTCTGCAGGTCTTTGACATTTTCATTCTCTTTTTCATTATTTGCCACTCTCGGCATGCTCAGCCATTTAGGTTTTATATTCTCCTGGGGCTATACTATGAGTTTATTGCCCCTTTTCATTTGCATTATAGTGAAACGAGCATTCTCGATACTGGCATTTCTGAAAGACATAGGAAATTCATTTTCTTCTGAGATTACTTATAATGGAATAATCTTACAGGCCTCTATCCCTTTGCTATATCTGTTTTATACTTCATTTAAATGTCATATAGATACTAGATTATGCCATCATAATAAATTGTTTTAATATCAAGTCGTCAGATTTTGCTACTTTAATAATTGTCTCTGCTCTATATACAAAATTTCCTCTTTCATAATATAATGATTCCAATTACACTGTGCAACTTTATAGTCGTCCCCCACTGTTCTCCTTTGTTTGTGGGGTTATCTTTTTTATTGGGAGTAGAATATCCTTTCTTTTTACAATGTTCACAACGTGGTTAACGCCCTACGGTATTATCATTCTTCCCTCTAAACCACTGGCTTACTGGTGGGGGGGGGGGGGGGGGGCTTGGGGGCTGCAGCCCCCCCCCCAAAAAAAAAAAAAAAAAAAAAAAAAAACAGAAAAGGAAGGGGGAAAGAAAGGGGGGAAGGAAAAAAATGATAAAAAGAAAAAACAAATCCTATATGATTACAGTAGTACGTCTTTTAGAACCTACAAATGGCTGAATTTTCTTAGTATCTCCCCTTTCATATCCATTACATGCATATTTTACATAGACGAATTTGTTTTATCATAATTTTCTTATTATAGGAGGGGTAATTTCCTCTTATACCAAAACCTGCACCCCCCCCCCCCCCCCCAATATTAAGCATATACACTATCATGATATTCTTTCAGGGCAGATATTTGAAATATATGTGAGATATTATTGCAAGCAGGGGGCCAGTTTGGGGGGATGGACTGGGTGACAGGTCCCCCGGAAATACATGAACAAATATAAAGAGTTAAGATTACAGCATACTATTTAGACTATATGGAGTGTTATAGAATGCAAAGTTTAACTATTCATAAAATATGGAAAAGTTCTGTCGCTTGGTCGCTCCTTTCCCTCGTTTAATACACTTAAACATTAGATTAAAGCAAATACATAAGCATTTATTAAATAGGCGGAAAAGAATCGTCCCCTTAAAATGAAAGTCACATAGAATTGTCTTAATGACGATTTATTTTTGCCTATCACCATAAGAGAAGGGAGAACAGGTTGGATATTAACCCCTAGACCTTACTTTACATGTGTGTGAATAAAAGTGATGTTAGATGCAAAGTTTCAAACAACGAAACCTAAAATTCCGGCTCGGTCGCTAAGCGACTTCGAAAAATAGAATATATCTATACCAAGGGCGTTTATAAGTGCGACATTATTTTTCACAGTATTTTTACAATTTCAGTTCTTACTGGCTCAGCCCCCTCAAAATTCTTGGCTCATTACGCCACTGCTCCAAACTCTTCCTTCATCTTGAATTTACGTTCCCTTCTTTCCCCATCCAAATCCCATTATCCTGTTTCTCCTAACCAACTATCTCTCTCTTCCTCTCCCTCTCTCTCTCTCTCTCTCTCTCTCTCTCTTTTCCTCCCTCCCTTCCTCCGCCCACCTTCTCCCTCCATCCCTCCCTCCGTCTCCCTCAATTCTCATCACCCCTCACCATCCTCACACCGTTTCACTCTAACCCCCTCTTTTCCCGCTCCGAAATTTCCAATAAATCACGTTTAGACTCCAATTTCCAGCAACATTTCCCCGTGCTGCCTGTATTTTGATGAATTCATCGTCTGCAGACCGACATGAGATCCGTCTTGTCTGGGTGATAGTTTGGCTCAACCCTGGTGATAATTGCAAAACTCTTACCTTCGATCCTTGCCTTTCAAAATTAGCATAATCATCACGATGCACATTGATTATTACGTGCTCTGAACGGCATGCGCAAGTATGCATGATCGCCTGCGTGTGGGCGGTTAAGTGATGTTACGTAATCAGGCGATGAATTATGTTTTAATATCTAACGTAGATTACCATGGTAGATAAATTATTCCACACATCCCTACGCATTATATACGGCATGGCTAGAGCTACTAAATTACCTCAGCATAATAAATCATCCTATACACAAAAACATTACAGGCCTACAGTAGAAGATCTAGGAGGGGGAAAGGGTGGTTTGTGTTGATTCGCGCATATCGTATAATGCCACGGAACATTAAGATATGGGAACGCCAGCTCGTATGCAGCCCCCCCCCCCCCCAACCGCCACCATTACTGTCAAGTCCTGGATCCGCAACCTCGAAAATGTGATAACATTAGTCACTGACTTTCTCAGATGCAGTGGGTTTAAAGCTCGGATGCAAAATAAGTCACAAGTACTATGACGTCAGAAATATTAAATTGCAGGCCAAAACAGATGATTCTCAAGGATTTCACACACGGGCGTACAGCTAAATGATAATTCCTATACCTTTTATGTCACCATGTCATATTTTTGGCATGCACAAATGGCATATCAGCCTACAAATATCTGATGAAGAGTGCAAGAATTCTTACCGTGAATTTTCGGGAATTTTCCGCCTCAAACCTCTCCCGACCCCACTACATCCTTACCCCACCACAAAATGATTCAACAACCTCATGACCTATATCCCGTGGGTATTGGAGGGAAGGTGCATGCACAAATATGTCAAACGCAATGATCTTCAAATCTCACTCCCGATGCCTTAACATTCTTATTCATAAAAAGGCATAATAAAACCTTGAGTCCAAGCTTATAATGCTTTTCAAAAAAGTATCATTAAAGATATATAATTTTCAGTATCATGGGGACTAAAATTCTCCTATGGTATAATATTATTGCTCATGAATGTTATAAATCTGTTGTAAGAATCAATAATTAAAAAAAAAAAAAAATCGTTTTTACGAAGTCTTCAACATATGGTATACAACCATGTAGCGTGTTAAAAAGGATTTTGTCTTGCTTACGTGTTTATAATATCTTGTTTAAAAAAAAAGCGAGTAAAAACACTGTTTGGCAGTCTTCTGCATCCGTGTAACCATGTAATGAATTACTTTGAAAAATTCATTATCGGGTGCCTGTTTTCCAGATATTTTGATGCCCAATATAGTTCTTCTGGTTTTGCGGCAGGTAATTTTAAATGTCAAACAAGTACGGGCAATGCAATCAACCACCTTTACCAAGAGGGAGCCAGGGAGCCAATTTCATTTTATTTTGATGAGCTTTCGTCCCTGGGTAATACACCTTTCTCGTGTTTACCTGCCCTGTATATACAAATCATCGTCAGGCTGGAGGCCGTGTTCAAAAGCCCATGTATATTATATAGAGCAACAAACCGCAAAGTCCCCTCCCTATATCTCCCCAGAGTCCTCGCCATGTCCCTCTCTCATGTCTCTCGGTGAACGTATTGTTTATACATGAACCGTTCGAATAGATGCGGCTTATACATGAGGAAAGACGTCCTCACCTGCATTTTAAAAAAATATTTAAAAAATAGGAGAAGCCGCCGGCGTTTTCTCCTTTGATCAATCTACAATAGTGCTTGATGGATTAATGTTGTTTTTTCTTTTTGCAACACGCCGGTGTTGAGTAGAATGAATTATAAATTGTTATCGACTATATCAGTAGTCTTTTGAAATTATACATAGTGCACAAAACATTTGATGCCGATAGTTTATACAACCTTGAAAATGATGAAAGTCATATTGGAAGAATGTATCACATCAAAAGTAACGCTTATTGTCTGTATATTGATGGTTTAAAAAGAAAACAGATGTCTTTTTTTAAATCATGACGTCATCATTTTGAACACAGCGTCGAAAATGTTCTCATGTTCAATTCAAATTAACTTTTATTTTCTTCCATCTTTTTTGTGTATATATATTTTACATTTGTTCACACAAGTTAGTACAATATAATATTTAACAATTGCTCACACAAATTAGTAACATATTTTGAATGAAATAACTTTAAATACAAGGAAAAGGCGCAAATCCGAGTACACGGTGAAATTTGGCGAACGGCATAACCAATTTATGAAGTCTGACCTGCGTGCTTGTCAGTGTACGATCCAGGAGTGGGGGCACAAGCGTGTGATTAATGTGTTGTTATTTGTTTGTTTGTATGTTTTTCTTTTTGTCAACGATATTGGACATAATGCCCTCTCCCTGGTCAAAGAACATGAGATCCGTCACTAGTGATGGCAACGCTACGCTACTGAGTAAAGAAACAATACGGAATCTTTATCTTATAAAATAGCCCTTATACTGATAAATTTGGGTAAACATGCATGGTTGTATAAAATCAGATCACTGGTTTTGTCGAAAATATGATAACTATACCTCATCCACCTCCTTCATTTCCTTGAAATCTACGTGTAATCTATAATTTGACACTAGCCTAATTTTTAGTTTAAATCTTTCCCTTTTACACCTTTCGTTCTTTCAAAATATAAATGCAACGTAAAGCCTGATTCAGCTTTGCAAGGAACAAAATTGATTACACTGAAAAAGAGCAACATTTTTAAAGGAAGAAAGAAAATAATTTATATCCGTTAAAACTACTTCAACATCTACGATAGACAGCAGCATCTCTTATAAGACGTGACACGTCCTCATGTGGAAAATGAATTAATAGATAATGACATTAACAGAAAATTTTGACATATTGAACATCATACTATCCTGGTGCAAAACTTAATGAGCCTTTTCCATGGTGGTCTCAACAGCCGGTTGAGTACGGACACGGTAAATATCCAATCGATCAAATTATGTAAACACAATGCTTGAAGACGTCTTGTCTGGCACATTAGAGCTAAAACTCAGATATAAACACATTTACCATTGAACCAATGTGTCCTGATAGCTTGACGCCACTTACCTTTGTATGTAGCGTGTAAAATCCGAGAAAAGGGTACTCCAAAAATAAAATGCTGGAATGTTGCCGCAGTAATGACAGGTGGTTTTGCTCGAGTTATACTGGTTGAATACAAGTCATCATCTACCTTGTACAAAAATAACTTGTATTTGTGTGTGCTGTCGGAGCTTGAGGATCTTGGTAGGCTGCTATAGTTATTTGCGAGAGCGTTGTATACCTAGCAATAGCGGCTTGAGCTTTTTTGGATTGCAGACGAAGGGAAAAAGGCGCGGAAAATGTAAAAGCTTATGTACGTGTAGGAGCAGGTCGTCTGACAACACACACGATGTCTATATACATTGGTCTCGTACATAAGTCATAACGTGGTCAGCACGCACACGTATAGAAGGAGTGCGGAGATGAATTATGATAATGAATGACGTGCAATGAATCACAAACCCGTATTATATATTCATTGATGACTCCCCGGGGCTATTTTGTCCTTTGAAAATTCGTCACTAAAATATCTTCTCCACCTCCTATCCAACTTCATTTCCACCCCCTCCTTTAATTCGGATGGTATTTTTTAAATTTAGTTTTATTTATTTGTTTATGTATTTTATTATTATTATTATCATCATTATTATTTTGTATTTTTTATTTATTTTTTGTTAATTTATAATCTTTTTTCTTTTTTTTTTCAATTTTATTTATTTTCATTATTGTTATTATTATTATTATTTTTTTAAATTATTTTTATTTATTTATTTATTTTTTATTTATCTATTTTTTATTTTTTATTTTTTATTTTTTTTTTGGGGGGGGGTCATCCTCTGTCTGCATACACCTCCCTATGATCTAGGCCCCTACCCCAGTTGCCCTCACACACACACGCACACTCTGGACTGCATGTCTCTGTCACCCTTCTCCTTTTCTCTCCATGCACCTGCCTTATCTTTATATCTGTATCCAGTATCTCAACATGTCCCCTTCCTCACCCCCCCCCCCCCCCCCCTCCCCGAGCCCACCACCTTCTATTCCGATCTGTGTCTTGGATGAATCATACCTGTCTGCCTTACATGTCTCTATATAAATTTCTCTCTGTTTGTCCCTGTTTACTCTCTCCTCTCTCTCTCTCTCTCTCTCTCTTCGTCCCCTCTTTCTTTATTACGTTTGTCTGTAACTGCCATTTCTGTCTTTATTAATCATCATCATTATCAACTCTCTCTCTCTCTTTTCTTTCTCTCTCTCTTGCTCTCTTTCTTTCTCTTTCTCTCTCTCTCTCCATCTATCTCTTTCACTAGGACTCCCACTCGCTCTATACTTTAGTTTATTATTATTATTATTTTGATGAGGACGTATGGAGGTATATATCTGTCTATTTGCTTCTCTTACTCTTCCTCTCTCTTCGCCGATAGAATCGTAGAATTGTAAAGTTGCAATCACAAACGACAATTTGATAATATTAATTACCTTTTGGTAAAAAAAAAGAAACATTTCTTTTTTAAGATCGTCTCTTTCAAGCCTCAAAATATGACCAAACAACAGAACAACAACATTTTTCTTTCCTGACTTTGTCATTTCCTAATTGGCCTATTTGTTTCCTTATGCAGGCATGATTTTTGTATTCTTAATTCCAATTGAACTTCAAAAAAGGGGGAATGAGAGAATAGATGGAGATGGGGAAGGGAACGTGAAAAGAAGATGATACGCCCCTTCCACATCCTTTATACAATTGCCTTAATAATTCGCATTTCATCCATTCGGAAGACCGATGCCTCTAGTGATGTCGATGCCCCCCCCCCCCCCCCCCTCAATGTCTGCACCCACGCTGTGCTATTGCACTTCATCCATACCCCACGTCATCTAAGCCAGCAGACTCTTAGTATAAACCCTCATTTTTCAAATTCACGAAAAGCATTTCATTTACGAGATTTTTCACATGCTATCTTCAACTGTATCTATTGTGTTTCTCTTTATACTTTCCCTATATTTCTGCATGGCCTAGTTTCTGCCCTGCATGTATAAACTACCTCGGAAGAAATTTGCAATTTGATGACTGGGACGACTCGGCAATCGAGGGCAGTCTTAAACAGAATATTAATGTCGCTAGAGCCTGGGTAGCATCTCTATTACAACCATCCAACGGTGTCGACATAAATAATTGGAGCAAGTGAAACATCTCTTCTCCATCTTTCGAGCGACCCAATTACCGTACAAAATTACAGTGACAGCCTTATGGTAAATAGAACAGCACTTTAAACATTACTTTCCCTCTTAATCTAAAACACTGATTCGATTCCCCCCCCCCCCCCCATTTCATTGTGTATAGGAATCATGTTATAGTAAAAACTGATTTTTTTTTTTTTCAATTGTCAAAATTAAAAGTACTAATCAATATTTCTGGTTTATGTCAAAATATATATTCAAAGTGTAAGGGACATCAATAAAAAAATAACCATATTAAAAACGCATGACAAGTTTCCCTTTATAAAGGAGATCTGTAGTTTATTTTGACCCCCCCCCCCCCCAAAAAAAAAAAAATAAAATAAAATAAAATAAAAATAAAATAAATAAAAAATAAATAAATAAATAAATAAAATAAAAAATAAAAAATAAAAAAATCCAAAAACTGTATAGAAGTATACAAAGAGGCATATGCAATAACACTTTTGGCCGAGACTTTCGAATATTTCATTCAAAAGCAATAAGATAGAGTCATGCGCATTTCGGGGTGATTTTATTTTACTCATTAAAGCTAGATAGTATAATACATAAAATATAGCTGGTGTGATTTCTCAGTAAATGATGAGATGACACAAAAGAAATGCTTGTTAAGAAGATATTCTTTTCCGAGTAAAATTAGAAAACTGACACCAGAGGGCGATATACAGCCTGTAACTTTGGCAACATAGACTGCCCATATACAATCACACACAAGGAGTGAGAGAAAAGTTATGAAGGTCCACAGAAAAAAACAAATAAGAGGAAGGCGCCGCAGGAACAAGTGAGACAGAAATTAAGTGGCGAAGAGAGAGAGAGAGAGAATAAGAGAAAGTGGAGGAGAGAGAGGGCCATAGACAGAGAGACAGAGAGAGAGAGAGACAGACAGATAAAGAGGGTGAACGTGAGAGGGGAAGAGGAACAGAAACAGAGACACGTAAGGAGAGAGAGGGCAGCTATAATTATGAGAGAAAGAGAGAGAGATACATATATATATAGAGAGAGAGAGAGAGAGGGGGGGGGGGTGAGGGGCGGAAGTGGAGGGGAGGGATACATGATTTTGTCGGTCATTGGCGGATCAAGTTCACAGGTTTGATGTAATTTTTAACAAAAATAATAAAAACATTACAATTTCATTTTTTTTAATTCACTAAAAAATAATACAAACTAAGTTTGCAAAATTTGTGAACTTAACAATTAAAAGTATGACTACTTTTTATTGATTTGATTTGATTTATTCGTCAGGTATATTGCAATACAAACATAACCAGGTACCATGACAGGATAGCCCATGAAAGCCGAAATGGCTTATTTCCAATGGGGTCCTTACCTAAATAACTGATTAAAAAATACACTAAGAAAACACATTAGTACGGCTACAAGACTATCGTACACGTACGACAAGTATATGGAATACATTATGAATACATTCCTTTATAGACTTGTGTATTACGGTTCAAAGATTTAATAAACTTAAAAAACAAATTTTGTTGTACGTTGAAAACTTATGACATTTGATATTGCATGCTTGCTCTCCATCAATCGTTTATACGACAATTAAGGGTAAAAACTTGGAAGATCGCCAGCCGTCAGTCATCTATTACGTCATCTAAGAGTTTTCTGACGCTTGTCACCGATCAAAGTCAAAAAGGCGCTGAGAGATGTGTTGATAAATAGAATGAACGAGGGTTTAATGGCAATGTGACAGTCTGCCTGTGGGAAGTCTACAACTCGAACTGTCGCTTGGATCCGAATGGTTGACATTATTAATCAAGTTACTTGTACGTCATTCTAAATTCACATGAAGGTGAATAGATAACATTTTGAATGATTTATTTCATATTCAAGCGATCTATATTGGTCGCTATAAACAAGAGTTTAGGGCAATGATATGACGACATAGGCAGCATGATTTAGGAAGATCTGAAATGCACACGACAATTTTATGGGCAATTTATGCAGTTGGTTAGCTCCAGAAGCTTTACTATATTGGCGAGGTTAGCAGATAGCGAATATAATGTTCATATGCCTGTGTATCAATATAAAGATTGACTGATCAAACAAAAAAATAAGATCTATAAAAGAGATGCAATAAATTACGACAAAAATAATGAGCTAGAAAATGAGGGACAAAAAGACGGACGAAGAAAAAAAGGGGGAGAGAGAGACAGAGAGAGAGAGAGAGGGAGACAAACATAAAGAGAGAGAGAGAGAGAGAGGGAGAGAGAGAGTGCAAAGGGGATAAAGAAAATTAGGGAGTGAGAGAGGTATAGAGAGGGGGATATGAGAAAAAGAAGAGTAAGAGATACGGGGAGAAAGTTATAGCAGAGAGTGAGAGAGGAAGAGAGAGAGAGAGAGGAGGGGGGGGGGGGTAGGGGATATCAACAAGGAAAATCAAAAGGCCCTTCAGAGACCACTTTCCCCCAAAACCAAAACCATATCCCCTTACCCATTCATCCAGGTACCGCCGAATATATTTTTGTTGAGAACAATAAGAAAGCGAGAAATTCGCAACTATTTCCGCTCTTATCAAATGAGGACAGAAGTCTCAAACAATGCCGAAAAAAAGAGCCAAATTGACATCAGATGATTAATAACGTGGTTCGGAAAATTAAACCAGATTTTCGAATAATGGGTTTGTTACTCATTTTGATAGCATCATACTCGAGGAAGTTTCAGTTTCACAGACGTCTTTAGATACGGTTTGGGATGGTTTCGATCGTGTTTTGTATTTTTTTACCCAATATGTAACCTTTTCCCCCTAAAAACAGACCACATGACCCCTTTGGAAATTGGCGAGTAATCAGCTGTAACGTGTTATCCTGTCAAGATAATGCGTTACTGTACATATACTTGACGAATGAAATAAAAGAAAAGAAAATACTTGAAGACTTGATCAAAATGACAAACGTGCTACTGCTTCATGATTTGAATGAACTGCTTGACATTTTAGCTTTCTGTTAAGCTTTTAAAGGCATCAACAGGATTTTCCCCATCTTTGTAACGAATGAGCTATATAAGTATTTAACCGATTTTGATTTGGTTCGGATAAACCAGAGAATTGTTACGAACAGATTACTTTGGATGACACAATTCAGCCATATAAATAGGCAGAACCAAATCAAGTCAATTTCAAGTTATATTAATGATATTAAAACTTTATGATAATCCGTCTACTTTAAAAACGTCTTCATGTGAAGTACCGTCTTCTGTATTGTGTAAAAGGATTATTCCTCAAATATGATGTTGGGTTAAGTTTTTATGTTTGTTTCATGTACATTTCCATGTTTAGTTGTCTTTTATTCCCTTGAAAATTGAAAAGAAAGTTCAAGTTCAAGTGAAGAATATGTTTGGTTGAGTTCATACTGGTGAACCAGTTTTGCTGTAGACAGTCTGGCCTTCGTTATCACCACATCTCATGCATCTCGTGCCAAGCATCAGCTTCCATACCATCTGAACATCACGGACAAAATAATTTAACTATCATTTTCACAATCATTGTATATAGTCGTAACGACTATTATCCATCATCATGATCATCATCACCACCACTCCCACCATTATCATAATCACTATCATCCTCACCACCACCACCACCGACGTCATCATGATCTTCACCATCATCATTATAACCATGATCATCATCAGCACCACCATCATCACTATAATCATTATGATCACCAATATGCATCATCACCACCACCACCACCACCACCATTGTCATTATCATTCTTAATAGCAGCATCATCAATGCTAATGCCACCACTACTACAACTACATGTACAACTACAACTACCACCAGCATCACCACAATAAGCAGCAAGAATGTCATCATCAACAAAGCAAAAATTAGGAGAGAAATCACTTTAAAAGTATTAAAAGAAGGTCAAATAAAATCAAACCAGTGAAAGAGTAATTCTTGATAGACTTATACACAAATGTATTTAATGTAATGAAAGTCAATAGTCTGGGCATATAGAATATATACAATAACAACATAATAATGTCATTTTAAAAGATCTACATACAAACATATATATCTAAAACAATCATACATAAGAGCATACATTCAATTTAATTCTTTTAATTATGAAATTGTACTTTTGCTTTACCAAAGTTGTCATTTTTTTGTTATAGTCTTTGGTTCAGCATTTTAAAAGCACAATTTCTCATTTAACTACCACATCTCAAATTGGCATAGAATTAATTACCTACAAAATCTCCACAATCAAAAACACTTTCAGAAAAGTACTGGAAAAACCAAATTTAAGAAAGAAAACTGTCGAATATGAAATTTTTTAAAAATGAGTTAATACCACCAAACTTGACAAAAAGTTATATTTCCTAACTCAAACATTCAGTTCCATGCACTTATTGAATAGTCATGTTCACATCTAAATTTTGAAAAGTGACATAAAGAAATAAATATTTCAGACTGGAATGAAACCTACCATAAAATGAGATCATTGGCAATGGAAAAAATGTTTAATAGTCTTTATACATAATGATATAGTACGTGGCCAATATCTTAAATAGAAGAAATTACACAAAAAATGGCTAACAAAAAATGAAACACAAAAATTATTCACTTACATATCATGGAATGGTTTTGAAAAGTCTCCGTTAAAAATTCACAACATAGTCTGTATTTTCAATACAACGATGCATTATTCAAATAAATCAACTTTAATGAAATGTATTAAAAAAACATGATTAATTTTGAAGTCAAATCAATCAAGTGTTTTCCTGATTTTTTTTTTTAAACAACTTATTATGCACAGCAAATAAAGAGAAATCTCAGTAAAGTTAATCATGAATTCATTTTCTACTTATTGCCTCTCAAAACAGAATGGCCAAATTTCAAATTTAAAAATGTCTACTCAGACTTTCTACACATAAATGCACCTGAAACAACATTAGATGCTCTGCAAAATATGGATCAGTTCGTAACATCACCTTCAACACAGGAGCATTTTCAGAAGAGAACAAGAAAAAGAATCTCAACTTTGTGAACATAGCACAAAAATGTGGAAATCCTTGATATACAGCAAAGCTAGACAGGTCACTAGTATAACCTTTACTCTCTCTTCAGCTTGAGATTCAGAAGGGCGTTAAACTATATGTGTGCATAATGATACACATTAGTGCCTTCCTGCTTCTCAGCATTGAATTTCATACTGCATTCAGTTCAGGGTACAAAACAAAACTCAAACAGGGATAAAAGACATTGAATACAAAGCTATCACCAAGAAAATCGCTGAACCAGATGTAAAAAAAGTTTATGTAGAGTGACAAAAAAATGCTAATACATTGAGGAAAAGGTCCCGTCAACATCTTGCTTCTTACATACAGAAGATTTTAAAGAAAATGAAAAGAAGCAAACTTGAGAAATAAGGTCCTTTTGCCTCAAACCAATGTACCAACTGCATGGTTAAAAAAGCACATGGTTGAAAACTATCGCTTTGTGCAGACAAATACCATGGGTAAATTGGTAAAACTATAAACAAATATAGATATCCCTTCAAGTAAAAACAAGTTTCCTTTCATGAAAAACACATTATTTTTTTTGGTTGAAACTTTTGATGCATGAGTAGGCAAAACAAAAACAAGATAAAACACTATAGCTGGATCACGAATAAAATATAAATTTAAACATTTGCAAGATCAAAACAAGTAGTTCCTTCCTGTCAATCGATATTATAAACAAATCCACATACATTTGCAGCTCTCTCCCACTTTCTACTACCGTATACTTAACGTCATTTAATGACTGGCAGACATCTTGACCTTAAAACTAGCATAAAAAATCAATTCTAAGATTTAAAAAATCAAAATATCTTACTTTTTTCACATAATATCACATACAAATATACCTGTCATCCTTCCCATAACAAAGGGAATTCATTTATAATTTCAATCACTATACTTTCAGAGTACAATTCAAGACAGTCGAGTTGCTTCAAAGAATTCAGGCTCGATACAAATTCCATGAGATATAACTGTACACATTTCAACGCAAGATAGTTTTCCATCCAATGCAATCCATTACTCGCCAATGCTTGATACAATATACACAGCAGCGTAAATAAAAATAGAAACTCTTTGAAGAACACAAGAAATATTCTAAATTTAGAAATAAAATGTTGATACTTTCTCTTTTCTTACTGAAACAGGTACATAAATTTCATATGATTTCATATTTGAACCAAATTTTGCAACGATGTGGATTGAGAACAAAAAGTGGATGATTGGCCTAGTACAATTTCTCTTCAGGTACATGACTGCACATACTTTCACTTTTAACTTCTTAAAAAAAAAAATTACCACTCCATTTAACTACTCAACACTTTACAGCATATTTCTTTCAAACAGGATGACACTACATTTGACCAAACATTTTTGAAGCAACTCTCATGTTTAGATCAGCTTTGAGAATAGGATGGACTTTTCTCTAAACACACAAAAACATCCCACAAACCAAGAATGTCAATAACCAGTTCTGAGGTCCATAACCAATATCAACAGTTTTTTTGTCATTTTTGTCTTATATACATGTATATATCTTTCTTCTTAAGTACATACAGCAATATATCTTTTTTTTTTCTTTCCAGAGATGATTTTTGCTTTGTTTAAGGCCTACTTGAATATACACACAGTGTAAATAACATTCTTCTAGTGGCTTGTTTCAATGCATGTACAATAACAAGTAAATTATAAATCTGTGTTCTTTACAGATGTCATACTTTCATACCAATCTAACTACACAGAATAATGAAAAAAAAGTTTCATTGCTACAAGAAGATAATTTTACCAACTCACATTAGCAGGGAGGGGGAGGGGGAGGGGGGGGGGGGGGGGGGGGGGGGTGAAGAGTGAAGAGAATAGGAAGAAAAGGGAATATACATGTAAGACAAACTTGTCAGAAATACGACTAAAAGAAAAACAAGATTTGGATATATCAAAACAAATGGAGGAAAATGTCAAGAAAAACTGCCAATATTTGCAAGAAATTAAAAATTGTTTTCACAATCGCAAACAGCATCATTCTTACGATATCAACTGAACAAATCATTTATTGATCATTGCCAACTTGCTACTTTGGCGTTACATCTCGTACCCAACCAAACCTGTACCTCAAATTTCACATAGGAAAGATTCTAGACTGATAACATGATATTTGACCCTGGATCTAGTTGGCAACCGAAATATTGAAAAAGAAATCGTGAGATAAGACCCACAAGACATCCTGAATAACAAGCGATACATGTAAATATAGCATTGGACAAGTCACAAACATGCACTTATCACTTCAAGACGTTACCATTTTTGTACTTGTAGATAAGAATCAGTCATTTCTATCCAAATAAAAATAAGTAACATTAAACATTTGCTCCTGAAATAAGCATGACTTTACAGGTTGTCTGTATAATTACCCCTTTTTAAACCATGGTGACAAAAATTTATCTTTTTTTTCCCTCCTTCTCGAGCTGGAATAATTTACGTCTACTCCTTATAGGCAGGATTATCATCCAGTAACCACTTATATGTTAAAGGAGTACTCCGGCCTGAAAATAAGATTAATCGAATGAATAGAGTAAAATTAAACAAGCAAAACACTGAAAATTTCATCGAAATCCGATAAAAAATAACGAAGTTATTGAATTTTTAAGTTTTGCATTATTTTGGGAAACAGTTCTATGCATGTCATCATGAATATGTAATGAGTGAGCTGATGATGTCACGTCCCCACTTTCCTTTTTTAACTATATTATATGAAATCTTCATTATTTCATTTTTTCATACATGTCTATAAAAGATATCTCCCTTGTTACAAAATAAGTTACAGCAATGATGAACTTACACATTAAATAAAGAGTCAGTCCTTTAGTTATAGGCTTGGAGCAGAAAATTTGAATAATTGCAATTTCATATAATAAAATACAAAAGAAAAAGTGGGGATATGACATCATCAGCTCACTCACTGCATATTCATGATGATGTGCACATAACTGTTTTACCAAAATAATGCAAAACTTAAAATTCCATAACTTCATTATTTTTCATCCGATTTCGATGAAATTTTCAGTGATTTGTTTGTTTAATTTTACTCTATTTATTCCATTCATATTGATTTCAGGCCGGAGTACCCCTTTAAGATTGCTGTTGCCTGCAAAAGCTGATCAAATATTAATTTCAGAGCCTATAGGGCCTATCGATTCAGTTCAAATATAAATCATTTCTGAACCTTATAATCTAGCTTGCCAACATGGTATAGAAATATGTAAAAACACAATGTATGCAAGGTATGAAAAATGAGTAGGGATATCCTAAGCAACATTCTGAAATAACAACCCCTCTTACCTGCCTCAAAATAGAAGTTACAGTTCCCTTGCCTGCCCACGCCATTTCCTCCTTTCACTTAGTGATCAATTTTATTCTCTCCCTCTGGAGAATGAGGCAATTACATTTTTTCCCTCTGGAGAAAAAAAAAATGCTTACAAGAAGATTATCATTTTATTTCAGGAATGAACAACAAATGGACATCTCTCTTGTCCAAAGAGAGAGAGAGAGAGAGAGTGATAGAGAGAATCAAATAAAAGTTTGGGGTGTTTTCTTGGCAGAAAGGAACTTTGAAGACTTTATGGACATCATTTGTAATTTATTCTGTGTTCCTGCAAGTGGCAAGGTACTTGGGAGAGTCTTGTAGAGTCAACAGGAAGATTAAAATTAAGGGAAAACAAGAGCAAGAAGATAAGAGGTGAATGTGGGAGGAGGTATACAGAGGAGACAAGCAGAGGGGGTGGGCAATATAAAATAAAGCAGAGCAGAAAGTTAAAAATGAGAATGGAGAGCTTTTAAAATAATGTAGTTTAGGAAGAAGCAAGTCATAAAGTGAAAATGGGAGAGAATCGGTTTTACAGAGAGAGAAAGAGAATAGAAGAAAGACCAGGAGAGAAAAGGTGGTAAAAATGTTGAAAGATAAAACAGAAAGCAGAGAATGGAGTAAAATCACAGAAAATAGTAAAATAAATCTAAGGAAATTAAGTAGAAATGGCAAGTAGGGAGAGAGGGCTAAACACTTAAAGGAGACAAGGGATTAAAGAGAGGTGGGGGGGGGGGGGGGAGAATAGAATGGAGGAGGTGGCTGCATGATAAACTTAGGAAGATAGAAAAAAAGACTTGAAGGTAAACCTCACACAATCAACATGTTCTAAAGAAAGGAAAAATCAAAAATATCTACCCATTTATGACCCTTTTCTCTCTTAATCAAACACTATTTCTCCCACCCTCAGCAAAATTAACTAAAAGGAAACCTGATCAAACTACCAAAAACACAGCTTCAAATCCTTGTCTTTACAGGTTCATAATCACATCCTGCAATCCCTCATTTTCATCAGCGTCTATAGATCTGAGGTGAGATTAGCCCGGCAAGAGAGGTTTCATAAAGGAAAATGGCCGACGCTTTTTACGACATTCACGTGAGTGAAGGGGAAGGGGAAGGGAAAGAGGGGGGGGGGGGGGAGAAATAATATAAAGACACAGAGGATGATAAATGTACATGTGAGTTGGTTAAATTACCTGGACTTGAATATCTACATGTCATGTCAAGATTTCAATTTCTATTATGTTTTTTATCCTAACCTTTTCCCTGTGAAGTACACCAAGAATAAAATAATAACATAGTCACAATCATTTTCCCCAAAGCGGAACATGGTCATGTGCGAAGATAAGAGCCTCTTGCATAATATGATTCAATTTCTTCATGAGATTGAAATTGCCTGTGAGGAATTTCTTCTGGAAAGATTGCCAATGTGTACATCACTTTAAACAACCATAAATGTGGTACCCAACCCCAATCATTTGTGTAAATCAACATGCCACATTGGCTTACACATTGGTCACTTTCAAATAGGAGTGATGCAGCCAGGCAAAAAACAGGGAAACAGTTTGAAAGAAGATCTACAAGACGCAAGTTTCCGAGTTGAGACTTAACTGGCACGTCTACACGATTAATGTAAAATTCTACATTCACACTACGATCTCTGTTTAATCAAGCCGACTTCCAATGAGAAAGGGGTTAAGCACCACACTAGATGTCCTTTGACTATACACAGCCAGCAATGTTAACACACCTTCCAAATATACATGATATCTTGTCTCTACATCGTCAGAGTTATCACAGAGCCATCTATCTAGTGCAAAAATAGTTTCATTTGATATATAGCTTTGACATTTGATCACATATAACTACTTCTAATAAAATTTCCAATACTGTTCTGTAACTCTATGTAGGCCATCAAACTACATCGGTAGGTTTATAGTAATTTTTTCTTCCATTTACATATATATGTATATATATTTGTGTATATATTTCTATTTCTCTTTCTAAACACATACTAAGGCAACAAAGTTTGTGAGCTAGTAACTTTTCTTTTTTGTTATAGAATTTGGTGACCATGCAAAACTACACACTGTATGAAAATATTTGTATCTTTACATAGAGCGAGTCTCACTTTTTTCTTCAACTTTAGATTACATATACAATGTGGCACATGTACCCTGTCAAAATCTACAGACCAAAAACTAGAGCAGACACAAAATACTAGAACAGAGTAAAAAAAAGTAATAATTAAATTGTACAACACCTGAACACTACATGTGAATATAAATGTGTACTTTTTCATGATGCAGACCTAGATTTTGATTTTAAGACCAATACAAAAATGAACAATGCTTTACCTGTAATAAGTAGATTTTTCAGTCTACACCACTTGCAATCTCTTTTTGTTGTTTCAAACCTTCATGCGTACTACCATACAATTCCAAAGTTCCAGTCTAGTATTGTTATCTGTAACAATGGTACATATTTGAAACATGTTTTCCCTTTTTTTAATATACATCTAGCAAATTTCCCAACAGTTTGGAAGAAAAGCTGAACTTTGTGCTTCATTCAGTCCATTTCAAAGAGAGCAAAGTTTTTCAACACAATATGCTTGTAAGGTACCTGAGGAAAATTCTACCAAATTTAATCTACTGACCAAATGCGAATTGATTACATCCATTTAACAATGAGGATTTCATGCTTAGTGTTAGCATAATTCCCATGCTATCTTTGACATGAAACCCTAGATATGTCAGCCTTAAAATTTTGAGACTGGGTCTGGGGTGCTTCTGTCAGCGGTCGGTTATTGATGTAAACAATATTATTCATGAAAGAAATCCAGTTGCTTTTTCATTGGCTAATTAACACTGACACCAACACCACAACTTACACCAAACAGTAGGAAGTAACAATTCGGTTTTGTACATGAATTCTTGGCAATGCTATCTTTTTGCATGGAATTGTAAGTAGTGTTTAACATTATTGATTTACACAGCAGCATTGTGTATTTCTTATTTTTCGACATTTGGTAAAAAAATCACTGTTTTTGTTTACTATTTTGTCAATATAGCATCATCAAATTATTGCTATCACACTATTGGTTTAGCCTCTAACTACATTGTACATCATTTTACAATCAAGCTGCATAGAATAAGTCAGCGTGGATATTGTCAAACCTTGGAACTTCAGGAAACAGTCTCAACACATCCCATCGTGGGGTAAAGGAAAAAAAAGCATAATAAATTTGGCACATGACTGCGATGTGGTCAATACCACGTCAATGTCATTAGGTGCATTGTGAAACACAGTCCCAATAAAACATGTATACACTTAAAAAAATTTGAAATATAAAGTTGGCACATGCCTACAGGCCTATAAAACAACCTTTCACCTTCAATCACAATTGAAAGATTCTTAGATTCTGGCAAAGAATTTGAAAAATATTTGGCAATAGAAAGAAAACATATACCATGACAAATCGATAATCATTTTTCTTTGCGATGTCATTCCACAATACTACAAGACAAAGGTATACCTCGCAGAAGAAATGACTTGTTAACTTATGTATGTATAAACTACATAAGACTGCATGAACTCTGTAATTTAGTTCTGAATGTCAGAATGACTCATCAGTTTCTTAATCCTAATTACACAAAATTTCTGTGTAATCCAAATTATGCAAAACAACACTGCTCTCTGGTACAATACAACACAGAAAGAAAACAAACAATACAGGAATTTGTCCATATCAACTTGAAAAGGTCAGTTTAAAAAGATCTTAACAATTTCAGCAAGGTACATATATTTTGAATTACAAAGAAAACCAAACCATCCTTGGTTTCACAAGCTTATCTGTAAGGAAGTGCTTCCGTTGTAATGCTGTCCTTTTTGTTTTGTAGAAGCGACTCGCCAAATAGTTGATAGCCAATGTTCAAATGTAACATTGTCCTGTTTCCGTTTGTTGTAAACCACTTTTTTCTCCTCATCAACTTTGAAGATTTGGTAACACATTTCCATGAGATAGGTTTATATTACAAAATAAAGTTGAAGGGTCGTTGATATGTACAAACTGAAGATTTCCTAATTTTCTTTCTATTTTCAAATGATGACAAATGTGCATCCACAAAGGTATTCTTCGAAGCATGAAGCTAAAGTTAGGAATTTCCAGAGCTATAAAATCTATATGGGATTCAAAGAATTTGCTGTTTTTTCACAACATTTCCACGTGAAAAAGATTCCTTTTAGCAAAAAATCAGGTAGAGGTAAGTTTATCCCAGCAGTAATGAATGAGTTCAAGGGGAGCAAATCTCATGATTTGCCCTCTTCAGCTTCACTAGCACTGTCCGTTTTTTCTGAGGATACTGGGCTACCAGGTGCTTTTGGTTCACTTGGAGATATCATCAAACCATCCTCACCATCAGGATGCATGTGCAGAAGCTCCTGTTTGTGGGCTGGGAGCTTTCCTTGCCGTTCGAGGGTCATCAGGTGGCCTTTAGACCTCAGGTGCTTGGCCAAGTGTCCTGGGATGCGGAAAGCAATAGCACATTCTTTGCACTTGAAAGGTCTGGGATTGGAGTCTGAACCTGTGGTAGTGGCCAACTCTACACCTTCCACTCGCAGAAAATGCTCCTCCGAGCGCTCATGTTTAGACAAGATGTACTTAGAGGGAAAGGAAAGGGCACAGTCGTGGCAAGTGAAGGTTCCTTCTGTAGTATGCACTCGAGCATGTATACGTAGCTGACTAGGCTTGATGAAGGCCTCTCCACACTGGGCACAGCGATGGTGACCATGGTTTCCTATAGCTGACATTGTCAGTCTATCTTCCTCCCCTCTCCATTTACTCTCTTCTTGGTGTTCAGAGGGTTGCCTATCCTTCAGATGACTTTCAGAAGAGCTAGAGGATGTTGGAGAGATCATGGCAGAATGATCTCCTTCACTAGCACTTGGAGATGATGCTGTCTCTTTTTCTGACTGGTGACTGACTTTAGTCATACCAAAACTTGATGGTAGGTGCATTGGGAGGATTGTTGGAGGTAACTGAAACATCTTCGAAGGAAGCATTGGGGACACTAGTCTATGGAGTGGCCCAGGAGAAAAAGGCTTCAGATGAGATGGTGATGGTACAGGGGCACTGTGCACTGAAGGAGATGGAGGAAGGAAAGGTGATATAAAATTTTGAAGTGGAGTCTTGTCATCAGGTGAGGGCCACATAGGTGGTTTGGCTAGAAGCAGCTGCTTGATAGCGTTCCCCGAGGCTTCCGTTGTCGTCCTTTGATGAGAGCTTGATGGAGGTAAGTTGGATGATGGAAGTGAATGTGGCTTGCCAATGTTACTTCCTACCTCTCCCTCATCATCCGATACCGGTTCAATCAGAGGCGGAGCAGTGGGAGGCATCATCTCAAACCTGGAGCTAGGTGAATAGTAACGCATCCTAGAGTCTGGCTTTTCATGCCTTCTGAGTAGGTTCTCATGTGGTTTTACTGGAACACTGCCTGGAAGAGATACACAATCTTCAACTGATCCTAGAGGCCTTGCTGATACTTTTGAAATAACCTCGTGTTGGGTTGTTGCTACTTTGCTTGAGGACGAGGGTGCAGCTGATGAGCTATCAGAAGCATTAATGTCACTTCCAACAGAGGTTGGATAGGTCTTTCTAGGGGATGCATCAACATCTGGTTGAATGTGATCTCTATCAGGATTTGTTGAGGAAGAGTCCTTCACAGAATGGTCACCATCTGATGAAGTACTCTCCGTTGAAGATGAAGGAACAGTGATTGAGGTATTCCCAGTGGCAAGTCGATATTGGTTGGTACAAGGAACAAATGACTCCAAAGCAACAATATGTCCATATTTGTCCAGTACAGGTGGTGGCTGGGATTTCCTGGATGAACTTCTGTACCCAAAGCCTTCCCTCAATGTTGGAAGATGAGATAGGCTCTGAGATTTTGTGAGTGGAGGATGTCCTCTGTCTTGTCCTATGTGGGCCCGTTGTCTGTTTGTGAGATGTTGGGAGAGTTTGCAAACAACCTCTGACCGTGTGAGCTTGGAGGCATGCATCGGATCATCTTTGGCATCTGCCAGCTCTTGAGGTTTCAAGATTTCACTGTATGACCTCTTGAGCTTGCCAGGATGATATACAGTCTCCCCCTCAGCATGGTACTCCTGGTGTTCCTGAGGTAGCTCATCAATCTCCATATCTTCATTCATACCATCATCCATCTCCTCTTCCTCAGAATCCTCATCTGCTGAGTCTGTATCTTCATTTTCATCTGCATCTGAGTACTGATGTTCATCACCATCCTCGTACACACTTGAATCGATACCATGCTCCTGTTCCAAGTCAGAAGGATTGATACCATTCTCCAAGCATTTCTTTGTGTGGGCTTTAGATTTCATATGTTTCGTCAGATTGCCCTTTGTCTTGAATGCGAAACTGCAGACACTGCACTGAAATGGTCTGACGTCGGTGTGGGTACGGATGTGTTTCTTTAGCATGCTAGGTTTCTTGCACCTGATCCCACACTCCTGACAAACGTACTTCCCTCTTCCACGCCCTCTGACATAGACATATTCCTCATTAGACTTAAAGCCCCCTTCAAAGATGGGTATCCTCTTAGGCTCCTTTCCTTTCACAGGTTTTTCAATGTTGACCTCGCATTCATGAGAAGATGATGGAGTTTCTGCATCCCGTGGCCCTTCTGTTGGAGTTAGAATGGGCTTCCTAGTTGATTGCTTCTGTATTTCCTCACTGACAGCCTTGATCCTTTCTAGTGACATGTTCCAGGCTGAGGAGTGTGTCAGAATACCTCCCCCAGATGGGCTAATACTGGAGACAACATCTTTGATGTTTTCTTTGTTCATACCTGAGTTGTAAAGCCCAAGATGGTCTCTCCAAGAAATCCCAAGGGGGTGCTGTGTAATACCTCCTGGCCTCCAGTTTGAATACATGGAAATTTTAACATTTGATCCTTGTGTCACATACATAGGTTGGCTACATCTAGAGGTGCAATCAGTGACCTGTGCGACCCCTTTCATTCTGGATGAGATATTGGCATATAAAAATGTTGGTGCTAGAGCAGGTCCACTGCCCGCCTTGTTGACCTTGACACTGCTAAACCAATCAGCTAGGTCCTTACCAAGTTTCTTCGGAATTTTGCGTGAGCTTTGTTGTAAAACTGGAGTAGGAACCTTTCCTTGCTCCAAGACAGGAGTAAGAACCTTCCCTTGCTGTAAAACTGGAGTAAGAACTTTCAAAACTCGATCAGCAATGGAACTATCTCCTCTTGTAGGGAGCTCTGCTAATGACGGTTTCAATGTTTCCTGGCTTGTCAGACTGTTAGACTTGTCGGATGGCACACTCTGATCATCTGTTCTTTCAAGTGAATCTTGCTCACTTGGAAACATACTAGAACCCTCATCTTTATAAAACTCAAATGAAGTATCTCTCTTTCCAGAAAATGGTTTTCCTTGAGATGGACTTAGGGTGTCACTTGGGGTCAAAGGTGATTTCTCAGACCGAGGTGAGGAGCTTGATGGGAAACTAGGAGCATGCGATGAAGAGGGAGATGGCAAGATGAAATATTTAGATTGTGGTTTACCTTCAGCAGTAGGTGTAGCTATAGGCCCAACAATCATTCCTTCATCAGATGTCGTCAGAACACTCTTGATGCTCCCACCAGCATTATGGAAGGCATGAGCGACAAGCCTTCCAAGTTCTCGAGCAGCATCTACTGGTGTACTCGGTGTTTTCGCTTTAAGTGGAGACTGTGACATCCTCATTACAGATTCTGCTATGGACAATGCTTCAGGTGACAGCAAGACCCTTGGGTCAATCTTCGGGGATGGTTTTACTCCATCAGGAGTTGAAGCACCCTTTACCGCTGCTGTAAGTGGCTGTTGTAGATCGAGGCTAAGCCTATGCCTAGCTGCTGCTCCAGCTCCAAATTTCATAGGTGACTTTGGAAATTTCTTTCCCCCTTCAGTTGGTGTATAGGCTGGTGATCTAGCAGGAATTTCAACCCTTGGAATTTTAGCAGACATGGGCGATCCCATAGACTGTATCTTTGCTGTCAAGTCCAAAGCATGAGTTTGTTCACTTGGAGTTCTCTTCGTAGGAACAGACCTTCCTGGACTCATGTTCAATCCTGGGATAGCTGGGAGATTCCTGCGCTTTTGGAGACTAGCTCTGGCACTGTTGTCATCTAGAGCCAAGGTGAAGCTCTTCTTCTTCCTTGCAAGAGCTTCATTCACTGGCATTTGTTCAAGATTGGGTACCTCTTTTGATCTGTCACCTTTCTCTTGTGATGATGATGATGATGCACTAGGAATCATTGGACTGGCAAGACTCAAGGTCTTTGGTGTTAGTGGTGACTGAGGTGGAGCAACCTTAAGCAGCCCTTCAGGACGAGGTGAATGTGGGACTGAAGGACTGGCAAGTCGGAGGTCACTCCTCATGTTTCCAGGAGAGGCTTGATAAGAGCTTCTCATGTCCTTGGTCCACTGTCCAAATGCTGCAGGCGAGTCTCTCTTTCCATCCCCTTTCTCTTGCCCCAATGAAGTCATTTGTTGTCCTGGTAATAATGGAAACTGAGTTGGTGTATGCGGAGTAGTGGGAGTGTGCTGAATGACAGACACTCCAGGAAAATTAGATTCCAGTGCCTTGATTGAGGGCTTTGGTGAATAGGGAGAACGGAGGGGAGTTGAGGTACCCTTCGGCAATGAAGCATGAAGCCATGGTAGATGGGAGGCAGCTTGATTAGCATCTGGACCTGGAAACGGAGGAGAAAACATCGGCAGCATGGAATGACTGTGCGCAGCATTAGAAACAGGCAAACCTTTTGTCACTTCTTCTTCTTTAATAGAAGGATGATCATGATGCTTTCGTGCCTTTTTCCGTGAATGATGTGAATCTTGCGAGCCAGAAGCATCACTCTCTGATTTGCACTTCTTTCGTTTGTGACCAGACTTTGCAACATTGGGGTGATGGTGACTATTTTTTGCACTTTCCTTCATTAATTGATGACTTTGTGATGTTGCAGGCAAGTGCTCACTAGGCATGTGCTGCATCATGGCTGGATGAGGATACATCACTGGCATTGGATACCTCAAACCACCTGGTAAAGCATCCTTGAGCATCCAAGGAGCAAGGTGCATCTGAGCGGGCGACCAGAGGGGTGAGTACTGTTGACGATCCATGGGCAAACTCTGGCCTAGCATGCTAGCAGGTGTCGCTTGCTGAGTACGTTTGTGCTCTAGCAGTATATTCCTAATGATATTACTATCCCCTGGCACTGCCTGCTGAAGAGTAACTGGCGAGGAAGTTGGCAGCTTGTGGCCTGCATTGATGCCTGCTTCCGCTGCCTTGTAAGAGAGCCCGTGCCTTGACTGACCTGCATGCAGATGTGCGCTGTACTGGCTGCTCTTAAGAGTCTGTGCTTCCCGCTGTCTATCATGATTTCCTCTTACTTCCTGCTTGCTGTCTAAATTAGTTTGCTCAGCCAACTCTGACCTTCTCCTTGTTTCCATGGTAACACTGCTACTTTCTGCTGCACTCTTTGAGTCATTATGCACATCTAACGCGCCACTGGCAGGTAACTGGGGTGGGGTGCTCGTCATGCTCTCCCGATAAGAAAAACTGGGTCTTCTTGGTTTCACCGATTCCAGGTCAGAATCATCTACTATTGCCTCATTTTGGGAGATGAGTTTTTGTATGTGCTGCTGCAGTTTGATTTGGGTGGAGGGTGAATTAAGTGTGGGACGGGATTTTTCTTCCTTTTCTTTAGGTGATTCTTTACTCCCGTCTACATACATTGTTTGTTGTTTTATTACATCTTCTGACAAACCTGGAATCCCTTCCACTGGGATCTGAAAGTGGTAATGACCCCCTGATCTAACAATGTTGAAGTTCTTGAGAGGTATCATTATTTGATTTGCTGAGTTGTCTGATTGGGGAGATGATGATGCCTGTGGTTTTTCCTGACCTGTAGAATATCTTTCAGTAGGCCTGGAAGATGTTTGGCCTTCATCCACCTGGTTTCTGGGCCTAGCAAGTTTAGATTCAGAACCCTTCAGATGAGCCCCTTGCAAACTATCTTTTGGTTGCCTTCCCTTCGAACCATTCAAAATGTCTGTTGAAAGTTGTGAGAGCATGTCAAGGTCCTGAGAGCTACGGTTTCCTGCAAGATGTGAAGGACTAGATATTGTCTCCCACATTCTGTTCCCGGTTTGACTGGCAATAGGAGAAGCCTGGGCCTTACTAGATGGCACAAAAGTAGGATGGCTATCTGGTAGTGAGGTGCGGCCTCCATTCATGAGGGCTTGCAAACTAGTCATATTCATGCTCTTCTCTTGATCTGTAGCAAACCGTGATGTGGTACTCTGTGCAGGATTTTCCACCACACTTTCTCTCCGCTCTTCTGCAATATCCTTCCCCTCTTCGTCTGTATCTGTCTCGTCGGACCCACTCTCGTTTTCAGAATCTAAGGACTTAAAATCTGGAACTGATCCTGAAGCACCTGCTTTGGCTGCATGTGCATGAGATTTGCAATGTTTGTAGAGGTTGCTTTTGGTCTTGAATGAAATTCCACAAGGTGGGCAAGGATAAGGACGTTCTCCTGTATGGGACCGGATGTGTTTCTTCAGTACACTAGGCTTGGAACATCTGCGGCCACAATAATCACACATATGCTTTCCTTGTTTCTGACTAGAACGACTCTCTGAATCTCCTCTGTCCTTTCGATGAGGCACAAGTTTGAAATGTCCAAAGTCAGCCTCTTTGTTTTGATTTACAGGGTTCTGTTGATGGACCTGAATACTTTCTGCTTGCACCATTTGTGCATTGCTTGCAAACTGCATCAACCGTGATACATCAACATCACTTTTTAACACTTCATTCTCTTGCTTCGCAACAGCCGGAGGAGTATGTGGAGTTACAACAGCCTCCTTCAAGGTCGACACGGTCTGCTGTTGCTCCGTGCCAAAATTGTTCATGCTCGTGAATTCCTTCCCTGTGATCTCTAGCAGGGCTTCTAAAGCCTGCTGCTTCAAGACACCTTCCTCTCCACTTTCTGAGTTGCGCAGTACTGTTACATTGGTGTCTGACTTCTGACTCCCTGATGAAGAGTGCCTCTGTCGCTTCTTTGGACTAGTCGTCACACTCTCTTTGGTAGTTTTGCTTGGCGACTGTGCCCCTTGATCCTGTGCGGACTTTGACATACGCGCCCTTCGCTCCTTTATGATATCATACTTGTCTTTGTAAATCACATCTGGAACGGGTCCTTTCACAATGTCTCCAAGTTTGGCCACAACCTCCTTGTGTTCTGGTTTCAAAATAATGTCCTCAACCTGCAATGCACCAAGAGTTTCTGGTGTGAGCTTGCTCTGCTTCTCTCTTTGAGCTTTGGCCTCTCTCTTTTGGCGTACCCTGTCAGTGATTTTCACTTTCATGGCACTCTTGTACTTGGGTTTGTTCTTTCCATGATGCCGTCTGCTTTGGTGCTTCTTCTCATCCGGAGTATTATGGGATGGATCTGAGATGACATCTGTAGCAAATACAAAAAGAGGAAAAGAGAAAGTCAAATTTAGTATTCAATGAAAATCATGTTTGTCATATTGAATCCCAGGACATTCACATTTGAAAAGACCCAAGTATACTTAACGAATATTATTCCTGTTTACACCTCCAAAAAAGAAAAATAAAGAAGACTTATACAAATAACCAAACAATGGTATTCAATTTCAATTCAGGGAAACTATAATTGCTGCCTCGATTAACTAAATGATGCTCATTCGATATCATTTGGCTCTGTCTTACATAAGTGGAGGGTTGAATTGACAATGGGAGGTTTACATTCCACTCAATAAAACTATATACATATTACATGTAGTTCATAAGAAAGTAGTAAGCACTTTAAAGCCACAGGAATAGCAAGTGCTATAATAACAAGGAAATAGAGTGTGATCCTGTTCAACTTTTAGCTAACTTCTAAACATAAGTTTCCTTTACTGAAGATCTACTGGGAAGAAAAAAAAGAAGATTTACCCCAAGAAGAAATATGAAGAGAAAAAATAATAGATGTTAAGCCTTGACTGTGTACTATCCCTACCATCCTGGAACTACCTGTAATACCTACAGAATCAAAATTTTAAGTATCCTTGTATTAATCATAAAATCCATGAAATTTGAATAATTGATTTTAGGGAGCTCACCAATACTTCACAAAATTTTCAAATAATTTATACTTTCCTACATTTTCTAATGAAACATTTCCTCTTTTTGGGGGGTGGGGTGGGGGGGGGGGGTGGGATGGGATTGGTGGAGTGCAATGGTGTGAGGGACAGTGGGGAGGGATGTACATGTAGCAATGTACTCAATTTCCATTCACTCTTGAAAACCCAAGTTTTTTTCAATTGCCAGAAATTGGTGCTTCTTGCGATATCCAAAGCAAGAGTTTTGAACACCTCAATGGTCCGTTCACATTCGGTTTAGACGGTGTGAAAAAAATAAACATGGGGGGCAATTAATTGCCCCTGGACTAGGAAATCCATCAATGTGTTGCTGGTAATTACCCAATTCACCAAATAAATCTCCTTTCCAGTTAAATCTGTACCATCACCAAACCACTTAACTACCACAAGCCTGCATGCGGTCAGAAGTGAAAGTCTGTAGTAATTCCCAAATGATACATGTAGCTGTGTCCCTAACATTGACTAATCCAGTGGTCTGTCACAAATCTAACAAATACCTCTAACAATAATACCTGCAAATGGAAATTTTGACTAATCCTGAGATGTAATCTCTTAATAGCAACAGAGTAATGCAATATGAATATAAATGGTGAAAAAAAGAAAAATATAGTTGAGCCTGATCGGTTAAGAGTAGGCATTTCGTCCGTCTGTGACATTGATTATTTTAAGGATTATAATTTTATTAGGCGACCGTGGCAACAAATTTTTATCAAATTTCAACTGCTTTAGTGATGCCCTTCACAATGAAACATAAAACAGCTCTCTTCAATTCAACACTTATCTTATACAGGCCTTCAACTTTCAAAATTTGTCAAATGTCCGTCCATGAGTAAGTGATCAGGCTCAGTTACATCTTTTAAACATGCAGTACATCAGTTGATCGGTCAAACATAAAAACGTATGTATTGAATAAAATGGGGAACTGCTGATTTGATAGATATTCAGCTACCTTCGTTTAACTGAAATTTAAATGGGAAGCATACTTGTGAAGTGTAACTCCTTGAGTGCAACCTGTTGAACAGGCATAAAACATTTTGCAGTAGTGTTAGCCACTTGCAGCACTGGCCACTTGCATTTCTTCTTATTTCTTCCTCTCACGCAAAATTTTAAAGTTTGATAAAATGTGAACAAAATCGTTCTTTTGAAGGGATAAGTCTGTATGTGAACATGCTTGATAGGATTTTTCTTCTGTGTGAGCCTACTTCTGCAACATGAAGCTGTAATGGTACCGAAGTTTAAATCAATGTGAGAACGCAACATGAGGGAGTTTTTCTCCTAAAGGAGAGTGCAGTAGACAATCCAGGAAACCCAGGAAAACATGATGACAAGTAGAAAGGGAAACAATCTATTTAGAACATGTCCGTGAGTCACATACTGCCGTCTTTACTAGCAACTCCCCTCCCACGAATAACATGCCCCCCTATCACAATGCTGTATGAAATGAATAGGAACAGGAAAAGGGGGAAAAAACAACAATCATGGGAAATAAAGAAGTTACACTGGTAACTTATCTGATTCACTTGAAGAGTACAAGACAGTCTACACCATAATCTGATTTTTGTCAATTTTAACAACTTATTTCCCTGCAGTTTTGACCTGCAATGTCAATTCTAGAAACGATAGATGGAGAGAAAAGATTGAAGGAGGGTAAAAGAGAAGGATATAGACATAGGAAGAAGGAAGAGGAAGAAGGAAGATGAAAAAAGGAGAAAGGACAGAAGGATGAAAGGAGAAGGGGAGAAAAGAAGAAACATCACCATAAAGGTACCCTTATAACGGTTCAAAACAAAATTTCTCTGAGCCACCAAGGTTAAGTTTATACTTCCTGAATTCCTGGGTTGTCATGGCAACAGCCCTTTTCAGGTCACCTATTTTTCAAGGCTGAACTTAGAAAGTACAAACTTTATGAGTCTGTCTGTCTGAGTCTCGAGGCCAACATCTTTTTTCATATTTTCAGTAACACTCAACAAATATTCGGTCTATGAATTGAGACATCAAGTCATATCCGAATTCTGAACAATGTTCCTTTTCCTCTAAAGGTCTCTGTTTATTTCTGACATTTGCTGCGACATGCTGGCTATATTTATTGGTACTCTACATATCAAGATCTAGTTCCCTTGTCTTTATCAATCATCACAATTTACTGTACCTTAATTCAAAGAATAATATATATATTTTCATTTATTAGAAAAATCAAGAGTTTAAAAATGATTCAAATTAGCTTTTTTTTTTTAAAACTACATATTTTTGTAACTTATATTGGCTGCAGTTTTTGCAGCAAGAAACTTCAGAAAATTTCAACAATTCTGTAATGCCATGAAACTTTCAAGAACCTTGACCATTTGTGAAATTAAGGAAAGGTTTCATATGCACAAAATGTTCATGGCTATGCAGTTCCCATTTCATGGGATAAATACAACAAAAAAACAAAACAAAAAAAACAACACCATCAGATATTGGTCTTCATCCCTTTATTCGTTCCTTGTCTCATTTATCAAAATACAAAAAAAACAAAAACAAAGAGCTACATTGATATAATTCTATGACGTATGTGACTTCCACATCTTTCTGACATATTCAGGTTTGTGATTAATGCCCCAAATCTCAAAATACTTTAAATGCCAAGTGTAGTAATAACAGGTATCACAGTATGAAAAACAAATCAAATTTCATGTGATCCTGTTCATATTTTGAGGCAACCGCCAACAAGTTGTTTACTTCAAATCCCTGTTATACAGACCGGTAGCCCATATATGACTTATCCCCCTTAATTGATTGATCAATCACACCCTTTATAATGAGAAACTTGTCCTGACATTTCGTCACTGAATGACTTCCCCCCGAGTTTCCCTTGATAACTCTCCTTCCCCCTCCCTACTCTCTGCCAATCTTTCCCTCTCCATCTCCGTATAATGCTCCTACGTATTCCCCAAGATCTCATTCCGTTTCCGTCGTTGTCAACATGCCCAATAAGGCATGCATCACGGCAAGACGGCATGATGCTGAGCAATTTTCTCGCCTCCTTCTCTTGTCTTGCCAAATATGACGAATCCTTTTACCTGCAATATGTTTGCCTTTTATTTCTACAGATTTTCGCACACACACACACACACACGTTTTTTTTAAGAAAAGAATAAACGTAGATCCAGTAAGAAGAGGGATTATGGCTTTATTACCGAAGTTGAAGATAATGATTCAGTTTTCCAGATACCTTATATTTATGCTACATGCATAAGTAGAGGGATTCCAGGTTTGTCAGAAGAAACCTTCTTAGTATCAACAACTCAAAATATCTTAAAGGGAAAGTCCACCCTGATTACCAGTTGGTTTTAAAAGAAGCAGAAAAATCTAAGAAATAGATCACTGAAAATTTGAGCAAAATACGATAAGAAATAAGAAAGTTCTGAATTTTGGAAAGTTTAATCAATCAAACACAAATGCCAACTCTATTGAAGAAGCTTGCGAGCTCCTCTCCCATTTGCCCTGTACCCCAAAAATCATTAATCTCCATTTTCTCTATAGAAAATATTCAATCATACAAGCACCTTAGATAAAATCACTGCAAATGTGTGTTTATCCAAAATCTGTATGAAACAAATCTTATTGATTACAACTTCAAAAATTCATAACTTTCTTATTTCTTATCAGATCTTGCTCAAAATTTCACTTATCTGTTTCTTTCATTTTTAGGCTTTTATTTGAATCAACTAAATACCTGGTTGGACTTTCCCTTTAAATTGTAAATAATGCAGATAAAAACAACAAGTGTTGGAATCTCTTGCGCAACAAGTAATTTGTGATACAATCCTCATGCCTGTGACTTTGCAGATTTGCAAATGCATTTTGTTACTTTCATCATCAAAATCATGGGAAAAAAGAACACAGAGCAGACTGACAAGCCTTACAGATTGGATAGAGGACTGAGAGGAAGTGAGAAACATGGAAAGAGAGTGAGACAGAGAAAGAGAGAAAGAGAGAGAAAAACAGAGAAAAACAGAGAGAAAGAGAGAGAAAAACAGAGAAAAACAGAGAGAAAGAGAGAAAGAGAGACAGAGACAGAGAAAGGGAAAGGGCGAGAGAAACAGAAAGAGAAAGTAAGAGACATACAAGAAAGAGAGAGAAAGAACAGACAGCCCTTGATATTCAATGTAATCATTCATCTAACATACATGTAGGAAGAAAAAACAAAAACGGTGGGCCTATACAATGCCAACTCTCGAAATGATTACATCCCCACTTTCAAACTCCTAAGAGGCCCTATCTTTGCATGTATTGAGCAAACATGCAGAGTCACTATCCCCATCAGAAGAGACTCTGTGATCACACCTGGAGAATGCCTCAAAGAAGAGTGCATCTGTGTGAAGATGGCAAGAAAATTAATTGCACCAAGAAATTCTAATTGTGGGGCAGGATGACACAGCTACAACTTGCATAGCCTGGCCTTGTTTCCATAATGAAGGGTGTGTTTCCATTTACACAAAAGTCAAATGAACCTGACTAGGCAAATTTTCAAGAAATATATAAATTAATTAATTACTGAAATTTAACATTCTTCAAAAATGCATGAATGACTGTCATAATATACAAAAAGTTGACTCCTATCTAGCGCATTACTAAGCCATTGAATGGAAATATATGAATGAATGAATAGATTGTATTAATTACTAGTATTAATTGATCATAATCTTATATGGGAAAATTGGCAAATGCCTGTGCATTTGTTTTCAATGGAAATATGCTTTCAAGGACCATGTTTCTCGATAGGATTGTCATGAATCCATATTTTTCATTATGATTATATTGAAGATTTTACGTTGGAAAAAAGTAAGATCCCATTAACTCCATGAAAAGTGGTTTATGAAGTAGGAAATTTCAATAAAGTCTATTTGCATTTCACTCATCAAATTGGAAATATTGCAGACGATTCCGTGTGTGTCCATACCCATGTCCAACTTGCCACGTCATAGGTTTCTATCTTCCTCCGACAGCTCTAGCTTAAAGTGAAGACTTTATATGAGTAGTTCCTGACATTTAGATTGCCACTAATTGCATCAGTTGACAGTTCAGAATAATTGCTGCCAAATTATTACAATATTACGCTGAGGACTAAGCTCAGGATCGATATTTCACAACACGTTTCATTCATAGTCTTTTTTCCTCAATAGCTTACTTGCTTTGAATATCCTCCAATGATAAGCATTTGCCTATCACAGTTTTCAACCAATAAACTCCATGATGTAATTCAAGAGACATGGAGAGGAGAGGGGAAAGAAGGAGAGAGAAAGGGGAAAGAAGGAGAGAGAAAGGGGAAAATGGTTATAAATAAAGATTTTAGAAAGAGAGAGAGAGAGAGAGAAATGAGATAGTGAGCAAGAGAGAGAAGAGGGAAAGATAAAAAAGAGGAAGTGCAAGGGGGATGGAGAGAGATAGCAAACAAGAGTGAAAGAGAGGAAAGGGGAGAGAGACAGACAGGGAGACAGAGAGAGGGAGTGAGAAGCATGAAGGATAGAGATTGAAATGGGGAAATTGACAAAGAGAGTGAGAGAGAGAGTGTGTGTAGGGACAGAGGGGTCATACACAAAAAAGGAGGAGAAACAGAAAGAGAAGAAGGAATAAATGCCTGGGGAGAGATGCAAGTGTACAGAGTGAAATAGAGAGATAAAAAGAGAGATATATTGAAAAGGATTGACAAAAAATAAAGAGACAGAAACATGGGCGAAAGATGGACACAGCTAGAGAAAGAAAGAGAGTTTGAAAATCTACCCATTTTCCATCATCCCAAGAAATCCAAGATACATAATCACTTAATTATTCACTCAATTTAATCAGTACATTAATGCACAACTTAAGACATCTTAATAATAAAGTGCCCATTCTGGATTTGACCTAATCTGGGTTAAGGAATTACGACAATCCTTGTGCGAGTAAATAGAATTAAATAAAACATCTTCACAAAAACAGGATATCATGCATTTGCCACAGAGATGACAAAAATGAGATATGACCCACAGTCCTTGCAACACTGGATGAGTAACATCACAAGTCATAACAGAATTACAATGTAAATAACGCTGTCTAATGTTCTGTGACACAGATTAAAACATTTGGTTGGCTAATCCATACTAAACCATCTCATAATACAATCAAATTAACAAATACTTCTTCTAGCTATCACTGAGTGACACTGATGAGCAAAGTCGTTTAGCATAAATCATAATGTCTTTTGTTAATTGATATTATGCAAGCATTAGTTGCTGCTAGGTCAGACCAAGAAGTTACTCCGTGGTCAGACAACATGATTTTTACAGGTTGTCAAAGGAAGCTTGTTATATTCAAATACATTACAAAACCATCCCACCCACCATTCATGAAGATAACATTTTACACTGAAAATATGTAATTCAATAAGTTCTTTATTTGTTCTTTCTTCTTTCAAAGAGAAATATGTACTGGTTTGGAAAGAATTTCAATATTCAATACACTCACATGTTTCATATTTATTTCAAATATCTAATCAAGCTAAATTTGTGTTTGGGCATGTTGTAATCATCTGTCAGGTTAAACATATCATCTTCTGTGCACCCTGCTATTAAAGTGCAAGTACATGTATACATGTATCTACTAGAGGAAGTGGAGAAAGATGCATCTTCTTTACCACAGACACATAACAAACTGCTTTGATATACTGAAAGGAGACATCTAGGCACCGTAACGAACTGAACATTTTTATTGCCAATTTCCAACTCGCACTTTTCTTTCTTTCTCTAGAAATCAGATTCTTATCGCCCCGAGAATAAGACAAGAATCCTGCCCTTTGATGATAGTCGTGATTGCTCTCAGAAGAATGCGCCAAACTCGGAGGAATTTCCTGACCCCCCAAAACTGGCTCTCGGTGACATCATCAGTGACGTCGGCAACGATTACCAATGCCTAAATATGGCGAGATCAGCGTTGTAATCTAGAGGGGCAGGAAACACAGAGTGCGCATGCTAGAGCCCCCTTATTTCCTTCTGCCAGGAACAATGAACCCGAGTTAAAGCACTTTGGGCTATAACTCTTGGATTATTGCTCAACTGGTTCAAGTTTACCTGAATTCACGAGAATCTGTAAAAATATGTTCCAAATAAGTAAGAGGTGTTACGGGCAAAGTAAATTGGAGTCCTCTCGAAACAAAGTGAATAAAATTGAAAGTACATGGAAAATAAAGCGGCACAAGTACGGACATTCTGACATTTTCTGAGAATCACTCAAAGTAAAGTGAAATAAGGATTAAAAAAACAAGCACTATCAAAATAAATATTTCTTCACCATATCCATGAATATTGACACAATCGAACAAAGCTTTGTCAGATGTACCTGTCATTTTGGGGCACTAACAAAAACGATTTTTTTTGTTGTTGTTGTTGCAACAGTGAAAGAATATATCTATGGCTATACATCCTGCTGCATATCATCAACACATACTTCCTTACACAGAATAAAATCCTACCACCTACTGGGAAAGGTAAAAAATAATTTGTGAGCTTTCACATTCTTTTTATGTTAGTTTGGAAGATTATCATAGTAGAAATGTCCCCTGAAAATGATTGCTCTTCAAATGCCCTCACATTCAAAATATTACAAAAACAGCCGAAATATTTGGGCCGAACATGTGTCTAGTCATACATTTCTGTGTGCAGTGCAAGTGACTCTCACCAGGATTGAGTCAATTTCTTATAATTTTGGTGATTCCAAGACCTTACATTATACGCCAATTCTTATGGCCAATTCTTACGGGAATGAAATGTACCAAGTCCATACACTATCAACACCCAAGTATTAAAATCAGAGCAATAGTACAACAAATGTTTGCTTTTACAAAGGTCTTTCTCTATAATATGTGCTTAGGATGAGATTAAAAACTTCTAAAAATTTAACCTCATATACCATAATCGTAATGCCACCAATTAAGTGCTACGTGAAAATACCCTCTTTTGCCAATTCAGTTCCTAATTGCCTATAATATGGTCCTGACCTTTTCTAATTGTGAAGGATTACAATGCAGGATTTTGTCATTAACCCGAGTGTTATAGACTTCTTGTCCACTAATCCTTTTCTCAAATGACTTACAACTGGGAACCTGTGAAAAATCACACCACAGAATTTGACATTTGTCCACCTGTCGCAGCGGCTATTGCTTGACCGTTTCGCTGACCAATGCCTTGATTAAGCCGACTTTTTGTAATGGGGTATAATGAAGACAGGAATTAAGGCTGCGTATGATATGAAGAGGTAGATAAGACTGATTACAAATCTAATTAGGAAACTTTTCCAGCGATTGGCTTCCTGAAAGATGGGAGGGGGAAACTTAGAGGAACAGGTTGTCCTCTGTCAAAGTCAGTCTTTCTTGACACAACAAAGATCATGCCTTCAAGAAGGCCCCTAGATCTCTAACAAATTGGCAACAAGTGATTGTTCTGCTAGTTTATAAGCCAGTTCGTAATTAGCACATGTGACCCTCAAATGACCAAAATTTGTACGCGCACATGCATCTGTTTTGGTGGATGCACTACTTGTTGAACAAGTAAAATCATGCACAAGTGCACAATGTAATTACGAACTGGCTTATTCTGTATTAACATCACTATTTAAAGGACAATTAACCCCACGTGATATTCTAGATGCACCTATTGTCTGCTACGTCTTTCCATGGAGGCTGCCATTTTGTGCATGACACGGATCATTAGGTACCATATGCATTGATAATAGCCTACCTTTACAACAGATACGTCGCTTTGTTCTGATTGTATTACGATTGTTATTGGCCATGGGCCTAGATAATTGACGACCCATGAGTTCTAATAGCCATCCTGTAAAGCAGATTCCTCGCTTTGTTTTGGTATTGTTATGATTGTCTCCGTCCTTGACGTCAATTCTCCGTCCTTGACGTATATTTTTTATGAAGTATATTTTTTATGAACAAATTAAGACCTTTTAAAAAATATATAAAACTAAACTTACATTTCAGAATATGTGACTTTATCTAATATATATTTGTCCTCTAAAAATCAATTACAAGTTAACGATGAAGGAAATTTTACTTGGGATGAAAAATATGTTCGTGTACACATAAAGTAATGGCAGCCCCCTTATTATTGCTAGCAGACGATAACTTGGCTGGAAAATAGTGATTTATATCTATATCCTGTGTTTTTACATGAAATTGCATGTATCAAATAAGAGGCATATACTACACCATTCAAAATAAGCTAATTCATACGCTGAGGTTAATTTCCCTTTAATAAAGATGTGCTTCGTAACTGACACAATATGCCTACATGTACATGTTGACAATTGTGCTTGATTGCTTTTCAAATTGGAGTTTGATATCTCTTAGTTAAAAAATGTTTGCCTAACTGAACTGCACTGCTGCAAACTACAGAACCTAAAGCAAGTCCCTAACCTGAACTCCATCACAGTAGTAAGATTTACAATTTGATCCAAATAGTATTTTTGTTGAATGACTACAACCCCTCTTACTGTACAATATTTTCGTGTGAACAAAGTAAGGGAAGAAGATCCCTGGGGAGCGTTTCATCAAGTGTCTTGTCAGTGATTTTTTACCGACAAATTTGCTCTTAGCCAATCAGATACAAGGATTTCAGTAGCTTATAACAGTTGTCGGTAAAAATCACTAACAAAACGCTTGATGAAACGCTCCCCTGGTTTATACCCAACTATGCACCGAGATATGGCATGCAGAGTTGGCTCCAGTTGTCTATTCAGGCATGTACAATGTGAACTTTATTATGAACTTAACTTAATGTGAATTTTATAGCAACATTCATTTCAAAACTTCCCCTCGTGTGAACTGGTGGAAAAGAATGTTCAAATCTCTTATCTTGTGTGTGAATGACCCTTGCGACGATTAGAACATTACAAGTACATTCTCATTAGATTCTCATTACATTTTGGGGGGAATGTATTTTACAAACGATGAGCAATCCATAATGCTGCTTACATGTTTGATAAAAAAGTCTCTGTAAAAATATGCAGTTCATCGAGATGGCCAGATCAGCGGAACAGCTTGTTATCAATGCTAGAAGCAGCTTCCAAAAAATTTAATGAGTTTCCTGACTACAAAATCAGGGCCATCTATTTATTGCCAGTATAATGTCCAGGAAACACATACATGATACCAACAGGGTGCTGTCACATTTGTGTAGTCCCACCTGATTAGAAAATATGGGGTGAAGGAAACGGTTCAACTGATGTAATAAAAGATTAAGCCAATTCCTGCAATACATGTACACTGCATGCTGTAAGTATGTAACATTCAACTAAGCTCCCTTTCCCCCTCCCCCCCCCCCCCCCCCCAAAAAAAAAGAAAATCAATGTCCAGATTACAACCTTTTTAATTTCCATTAATACATGTACTCGTTGTAATGACCATTTTCTAATTGATGGCAGTTCATTCATGAAAGGGATTCATTTCAATAAAAGAAAGAATAAAATACATGTATATTACTTAAAACAAAATCATCATGCTCTACCTATACTACCCTCTTTTCCCCTGGCTCTTACATTTTCTGCCCCCCTGCCTAGTTATATTTTCACTTCTTCTCTTTCAATACCTTTTGAATATAGGTAATATAACTTTAAATTTATTTCTTGTTTGATGATTCATTGCCATAGTTACAAGGCTATGGAAGGAATTGCTTTTTCTCAAATACAACAAGTTCTGCAAAACAGGTAGCAAGTAATTAGCACGCTGCACTTCACTGAACGTGCAACACTCATGTTTAGAGCTCCCATATACACTTAAAATACACTACACCTCACGTAATATCTCTAAAGTCCTCTGTACCAATCATGAATGTAAGATGTGTGATATTGTGGTAATTTCTAACAATCGTTTTTCAATTTCATTTCATTTGTTGCTTACATTTACGTTCAGTTAACTGATCTTCCAAAACTGAAGTATAGGCCCTACCCTGCAAAAAAAGCAAGAAGTAAACGTCACAAATGAACAACAAATTCGCCAATTTGAGAATCACACAGATTCAGTAGTCTCAGGATTTATATATCTATAACTTAACTACTTTTTTCCCCTAATTTCTTTAAAAATTTACCATACTTAAATAAGTTTTCTGTTACATCACACAATTTAACAGGTTGCAAAGGTTTGATCACCCTGTGAAGGTATTAAAAGTCAGCACTGGCCTTGATCAGGTTCAGAAAAAAGGGACATGTCAATTGGGTCACACGCTCCTGGTTCACTTGAACTACAGGTTCAGAAAATAAAATTTCCCACAGTTATAAAAAAATGACCCCAGGGTTTTCCCTTCCCAAGCTAAAGAGGCATGAAGGCTGGAGAGGGTAAGTAGATCGAGGTAGAAAATAAGTTGCTTCCTATGAAAAAGACCCCTCCAATTTACCAACCCCAAATTTATTTTGGAGCACATTCCTTTTTATGACATTTCACAACCCCTCTCCCCTCTCCGCACAGAAGAAAAAGAAGAAATGACAAAATTTATTTTTATTAAAAAAAAATAATAAAACTTGATACAATTATTTAGTAAGGACAATATCTCAAAATTCCTAATCAAATGATTTTAAAATCTGATTGCATAGTAGAAATGACCCTTTCTATATCATAGAAAATCTTTTGACAGAACTCAGGGCATGACTAAAATATACTCCTGAATCTCCATTTTACATGTAATTTCTATTGTGTGCAATAAACTATGCCCTATAATACCTGTATTGAATACCTGCCTTGAAAATGCTGGTAACTTATTAAAATTAGAAAAGTTATTGAAAACCTCACCCTATCTAAGACCTCGGCAACCATTCGTGACCTATTAACTTTTGACACATAAGACCCTAAAAATAATAAAAGTTTTAAAAAAAAACACAGTAGTTTCACTTTTCCATTCACCCTCATGTGAGGGCAGTTTAGGAGAGGACAAACCAAATCAAATAAGGTAATAGGTGACCCATCTTTCTCCCCCCTGTCCAATTTCCCCCTCCTTCATCAGCGCGGAAGAAAAGATTACCCTCCCTGGCTACCTACCCATAATTCAATTTGCTGCCGGACAGCGCTGGTCAAATGCCTGCCAGGGCAAGACATGAGAAAAATTGAATAATCGCTAAATTAGTGCTGTATAACTGTTTGGTGTTGAGTCATCTAAAGCAGGAGCTCGTCTCGAGTTCTGTCCGGGATTATCCGGTCCCTCCCCCTCAAAGCAACCGTACCCATGAGAGCATGTCACAGGTTAGGGAAGCTCGCACAAATGGATGAAGGCTGTCCCAGTGGTCAATAACCCGAGGCTGGTTGGTTGGTTAAATCTTCAAAAATTTATGTCATATCTCCTCATTGTGCAGAAATGTCAATATTAATATATATAATCTTTAAAATGACAAATGCATGTGGTTGATATTAGGGAGTATTTTTACCACAAAGAGAGAGCAGGAAGGATATGGATATGACAGTGAGGGGAAGTGTGACCATAAGGAGAGCCCTTAATGTGTCCGGATCATTCCTCTTTTTCGGGCTAGCACCACAGCAGGAAGAGCGATATCATGTATAGTTACTGATGTTCAGTTCATATTGCATTTGGCAGTCAGGATACACAATTATTGACATAGTACAATATTTGCAACTACCCATGATCCATTTGTAATACTGCTAGGAGTAGATAAATAGCATAGTATCCACAATGTAGGAGTACTGTGGTAAAGTGGTTCATTCTCTTGACTTTGAGATACCAAAATTAAGAGATTAAGGGTTCAAAGCAAACTCCTGCCCAGTGTGTATGTCCTTGGATAAATCACTTTGTGCTCAGTTCAAGTCTCTCTTGATCCAGGTGTTCTATACTCTGGTAGCGTCTGAAGTAAAAACTTCCACCAGCTACTGTCTTACGCCATTAGCAACCTTGATTTAGAGTCTGCGATTGCAGACTACAGGACAGAAACATGCCCTGGTAGCAGCACCTTGACAATGTGTCATTATGTTGCTAATTTGGGCTAATCACTGCTATTAACCGTCTGCCTGTTGTTAAGGAACGGGTTTCTTGTCTCGCAAGGCAAGAGGAAATGAGCAGAGACTTTCAGCAATAGAATCAACAGAAAAACGTGGATCGAGAGAGGTGGCTCGGAGGTTAGAAATTTCGGGGGGACATTAATGACCATTAGTAGTCAACTCTGAGATACCAAAATCACGAGAAACTGCTGATTTCATCCATATTTCATAGTAACATTGTGATACGATTTTCTCTATGAAATATATGAATGACAGGGTTCTCTTTAATTGACAAGCTTAATTCTTTCTGATGGTAGCAGAATATAATTTCTATATAAGGGTTTCACATATGGTCGGTTACGTATGCAACTGCACAAGCGAGGGGCATTTTCTTATGATTCATATTCTATTTTCAAAAAAGTATGGTTGAGAAAGGATACATAATCTGGTAGAAAGAAGTGATCTATTTTTAACAAAAATATATCAAGCAATATTTTGTCTTATTACATTAAAGCTACATATTTAAAAACTTATCAAGGCACTGTCATTGTTTGTAGCACATGGGATGTACACATATATGTATGTGTGATTGTGTGATGGGGGGATAAATAATAGATGAAGTACGTACAGGCAGTCTGGAAGAAAAAAATCAACTAGTCGAGGAAATAATTGTTGGGATTCAAAGGGCTCAGACATTTGTACCATGTTAATAACTGAATGATAAGAACATGAACATGTATTTAATTGCATGAACTTTAAGTGGGCAATTCCACTGCCCTAACTATAGCTATTCTGAAGTTAGAGAAAGAAGAACCTCAAATGACTATTAAGCCTGTAAAATATATCTAAAATGACCTGATGCACTTTAAATAAATGATTTCTTAATGATGAATTAGTATCCCTCTTACAGTGATAAAAAAACAACTTTAATTAGGTTGAACAGAAACTACAAATGACACATAACTTTTAAAGGAAAGAAATCTTACCAAGACAACAAGTTTCTGTAAAGCAGACAACAGAGAAACAAAAACTCTCTAACTTTAGACATAAAAAATGTATACCAAAGATAATATTATATAGAAGTCAGGGAAAATGAGTAAGGATTTCAAACACTTTGCTAACATTGATTTTTAATTTTTGAATCCAATTTCTTTTATTTCATTCAAAGCAAGTGACCATTAAAGTTAGTTTTCACCACCAACGACTGCTCGATCAAGATATGAATTATTTTCATATGAATACAGCAGCAGATTTGAGCTCAGGCAAATATGGAATCATCCAACACTCAAATGTGTTTCAGCTCAAAATGTTTGGTTCCCCTCACCCGCAACAAGTTTTCTAAATGTACAATGCAGGTTTAAATCGATCAATTCACACAGGAAAAACAAGTGAATGATATGAGATAACGATAAAGACGTCACAATTGATTATTTCCTCTGCTGATGAATGAGGCCCTCATCTTTTCAGTATATAACGGTGTTATTTCTCAATACATTTCTACAGTCACAGCGACTGCTGTTTTCGGGAACAGGGCTGATGATATGGGGGGGGGGGGGGGGGGGGAGGGAGTGAGGATAGGATAGGTGCTATGAGTTGATAACATGAGGAAGGGATACAAGAATGTAAAGTGAAATGAGTCCTATTAGCATTTGAAATTATGACCAGCATACTGTGTACATGGAACAACTCTGATATACAAAGATATCACATTGCGGCCATCGTGAGATAGAATTATCAACACAACTAGGAGTAAATATGTTGTGTACCCGGATCTGTAATTTTGACACTTCATAGACATCTTAATGATAATTGAGATTTTACAGGAAATCAACATAATATCAGTGACTTAAGTATCTGGAATGTACATAGATTTAGCTTTTTATAACAATATACATATATCTAATTTAATATACATGATTTTTCATGGTATTTCACAATGAAGGCCTACACCATTATTATTAAAAAACGCATGAGGGAGGAAGACGATGAAGAAAATACTTGATTGAAGATGAAAACAACAGGAAGAAAGTGTGGGAGAGAATAGAGGGACATCAGAGGGTAGAGAGTTGGAGTTAACATACAAAGTATTTACTCTAAGGCAAGATGTTTCAAAATCAAATTGGATTCAATTAATTTGGATGCCTTTAGAGAATAATGTACTTCACAGAAGAAATAACATTAACAGACAGGGAAAACTTGAGATTCAAGCAGTTACAGCTATATCAGAGCCCCTTGCGTGGAATAAGATATGGTGGGACAGAGGAAAGGGGGAAGATGGAAGGGGGTGGGGATGAGAAGGGGGGGGGGATGAGAAGAAGAGGGAGGGGGTTACATGAGAAATCACAATAACAAATCAAGAAAGTGGTAATGTGGTTTGATGCCTCCAATGATAGTGATTACTATCTCTCTGATGATATTGAATCAGGATATAGTAGAGAACTTGTCTTGATCCTGTCTTCCCCTGTTTGGACTTGCTCCTCCAGCCACCAGGCACCACATCCTTCCCCCCATTATGCATCCACTACCCGCTCGATAGACTGTCTCCATCTCTGTATCTCCCCACTGTCTGTCTTTCTCTAGTCTCTCTATCAGTCTGTCTGTCTGTTTGTCTCTCTCTATCTCTCTCTCTTTCTCTCTTGCCTTCCCTTTCTCTCTCCTTTCGCTATTCCTCTCTCTGTCAGGCTCTCTCCTTCTCACTCTCCATCTCTGCCTGTCTGTCTCTGCTGCAAGGTTATTGCTTTTTCCCATCATAAATCATGTTTGTATTCCCATAGTGATTTTGTGACTGAGGGTTACCCATTCTCACCCAAGTTCATGGTGAAATGGTAAGTTGAGAATCCTTGGCAGTTCTTCTCTAACACATTTGCATTCCAGAGGGTGGTGGGGGGGGGGGGGGGGGGGGTGGGTGAAGGAGACGATTTCTAATGCTGGTGTGTCTATATAAATGGGTCACAAGTCTGAATAAAACCTGTATGAGCTCTGCCCCCATAAATCACACAAAACTATCACATGGGGCTCATGCATACAGTCCCTAAAATATTCAGTCCAGACCCATACAAAAAGTTTGCGTGAAGGTGAATTCCTTCTTTTAATATACTGTACGTGCAAAACTACAAATGTTCTTTGAAATATTCAGTTTTCTAGTAACCCTAAAAAGGCTGGATTATTCTAGTGCTCTCTCAGCCACGAAGAGCATCAAAAATTCTGAACCTTGGCATACAGACAGAGCATCATATGATGCATAATCCCATGATTGCATGAAATTTCATATCTACATGTCTTAAAGGTTTTGGAATACTCGCAAATTAATTATTTACATATTCACATACTATTGTGTACAATACATATTGAGAAATGTCTATTTTGGCTGTGCGCAGCGCAACGATTTTTGACGCTGCACGCCACCCATACATTGAAATTTTTAAAATTTGGTATCAAAAGACGCATGAGACTCTAGGCTATTAAGTCATGAAAGCTCTTGACGCAAACAAATTATCCTTGAACATACATTGTATATGGATCGCGTGGTGTGCGTCTAGGGGGTGTGGATTCTGCTCCCACCTGGCCCTTCTAGGGTTAAAGCTCTTTCTAACTGGAACACTCTGAAAAAGTGTGCACTGATTTGTGTTCAAAAGCCTGGGGAAACAGATGAGAACAGGCACCCCTTCATCATAAGAGGATGTGGCTTTGTGTGACCCTCCACATTCTCCATTCCTCCTCATTCCTCAAGTCTACATTTAGACCGATTTTATCTCATGGATGATTGCAATTTCCAAGCTGGCCTACTCTGTTTCACAAGACCAATGTCAGGACTCATGTCAGAAAATGCTACAAATGTTCAAAGCTTCAACTACGAGATCGCCAAGGGGGTCAAATCCATAGAGTATGTAAGGATTATATTGATATCGTGTCAGGACATTGGAGGATACGATAGGGATTTACTCATTAAGAGTGCCTGCAGTGATAGAAGAACTGCAAAAGTTAGTTACTTGTAGTTTTAGGTATCATCATCGGTCAGGTTCACACAGTGTTTCGCTTGTACAGTTTCAAAACTTGGAGTTACCTTGTAATTATCTTGTAGTTTCGAAACTTTAAGTTTACTCGTAGCTACAGAACCAGAAGCTCGCTTGTGGTTATGCTGAAACCATGGGCATTGGCGGGGGGGGGGGGGGGGGGGTCATCGTTGTAGTTATGGACCGTGTGGACAGAATTTAAGCTTTTAAGTTTAGCAATCTCGTTATTGACGATGACCTCTCTGCTCATGTTAAAAGACGATTGCTCGACTCGTAGTCTCAAAACAACGGGCGTCATTGTTTCGGGCCCGTGTGAATCATTGTCATTGTTTTGCTAAAAGTTTTGAAACTACAAGTCCATACTGTATGAACATAGCTACTGAAACTAACTATGGACCTACTAGAGATGAACAAAGTAATTGAAATAAAAGAAAAGGCCTTGCCACATAATTATACAGCCCTACTTGTAGGGTTCTTTGGATATAACAGGAAGAATGGTGGAAAGGGTATGGAAAGGTGGATGGGAAGGGGACGAGAGAAGGAAGGGTGAGATGGAGAAAGGAAATAGAAGGGGTTAAAGATAGGAGATGGTGAGGGACAGAAGGGGTTGACAAGATGGAGGATTGAGGGAGAAGGGGAAAAGAAGAAAGACGTACCCACCTTGTTTATGTACATCTACAGCATCATCTTTTCTCAGTACTGGAACTTCCTCTTGCTCTGCAACAAACAAAGAAAGGAAAATAAATTTTGAGTACATTGTACTATAAAGAGAAGTGAAAATTTCCAACAGATCATCAAAACTTGTGCAGAACATGTTCAAATCAGGGCCTCATTTCAAAAAACTGTTTATCAATAACAAGTTACAATAATTGTTATATATATAAGCTACTGAAATCCTTGCATCTGACTGGCTGAGAGCAAATTTGTCATAGAAATGTGGCAGTTGTTACTGATAACAAGTTTTATGAAACAGGGCCGGGTACATAATACTAATTCCATCGATAATCACATCATTTACAATTTACCATGAAAAAGTTTAAATGTTCATATTCATATGAAATTTAACAGTAAGTGCTTCAAAATTTGTAGCTTTCTAGAGCCGAGAGCATAATATAGGGAAAATACTGAGAGGAATAAAAATCCAATACAAACTTTCTATTATAAAAAAATGAAAAAGGAATCTCATGAACTAAATCCCAGGCAACAAATGCATTATCATCTAATGACTAAACAAGAGCGGTTAGACAAAACAAAACAAAACATAAAAAGTTTAGTGGGAAATGAGCAGGAAGGAAATGAAAGGAGATCGAGTGGAGTGGTACTGCCTTTGTATTCCTCTCAAGGTGAATGACGACAATTCTCTAGCTTTTCTTCCAGGCCTTTTCACTTTTGCCCATCTTTCATGCTCTTAGATTCGGTTGTTGTTGTTGGTTCCCTATGTTTAGCACATGTTATTCAAGTTTGAATATTTCTGACATATTTCTAAATGTACCAGAAGCTGCTTTAACTTGAGCCTGTTTGTATTATTGCTCAGTAATCTCAATTTTAAGAAGTGAAGATGAAATGATATATCCCTCTATTTTACAGATACATACACACAACAACAACAAAAATAAAAATTGTGAAAATAGAAGGAAGACTAATCACATGGCTGAGGCATGCATATTAACATCATGTACATAGAACAAGGGAGATGGGATAGAACTGCAGATTTTAGCAGCCCATTGAGCAGTGTTTCTAAATAAAAGAAAATACAAGCACACAGGTTCTCCACTTCCTCCAAGTGGACTCTGTAAAATGATTTGTCTTAAAAGGTACAGATTACAAATGTACAGATTACAGTAGCTATGGTCTAATTGTCCAAAACCAGGAGTTAGGCCCTACTCTTAAAAAAACCCCTCAATATTGTTCATAATATATTTGCTCCCATCTGTAGGTACTACATACAGCACATGTAGTTAAAATGAACTTCATATACTGATTTCATGGCATGTTATTGGTGTCATTCCAACAAAACAAACTCAGCATGACTTCATCCTTGGACATAAAACATGAAGCACAAGTTCCTCTGATGAAAAAGGACAGAAATCTGGGGAATTTTACTATACTCAAGGAGTCAAGGTGGGAGTTCAAGGTGGCTTCCAGAAGACCAACATTTTTTGTTTTAATTCTTCAGTCTTACTACTCCAGTCACGAAAATATTCATGGTAGCTTGTGACAGTCTATAGAGGTGTGTTTCTAAACATGCACATGACTTTGACTTGAACTCTGGTGGAGGTCAAAAGGTTAAACAAGAGGATTCAGCACTTCAGCCAATAGCTTGGTTCCAGTGTCTACAATCAATGGTGTCTGCTCCACTCGCTCCATTCATTGGAATAAGGAGGGGAAAAAGTATCCATATCACTATGTCACAATGATATACGGCCGAATTGGATGAACTCAGAGCAGAGTTTCATGTTTCAGTTTCGTAAGCCCAAATTAGGACTTGTCGAGCTGTCAGATTAAAAGTGGCAGTTCTATTTAATGGATTTAAAATGATGTGTGCGTCTGAATCATCTCTGTTTTGATAACATTTTATACTTTACAGAAATCAGATAAACTAATAAGCAAATGGGAGGCATGTTGCAAAGAAAAGTAGGCCTTCATTTTGATGCTAGAATATTGCAGTTTTATAATAGTGCGAAGGTGTGTGACGGCTATTCAGCAGTTGGTTTACCTTATCATTCACAGAACTTGCAGGATAAACCTTCAAAATCATAATACTGTAGAGGTGCTTGTAAAAAGAAAGAAAAGAGCAAGAGAGAGGTGGGGGAGGGGGCGGGGGAGATGGAGAAAGCAAATGAAAATGAAAAGAGCTGGAGATAGAGAGAGCTAGAAAGAGAAAGAGAGAGAGAGAGAGAGAAAGGAGGCATGAATATATCCTGTATGTCAATGCCTTGTATCAATGTATCCTTACATTTTCTCTTGATAAAAACTCAGAGTTGCCCTCTGAGCTACAGCGGGAGGAAACACGAAAGACAGAAGGTCGGGCAGAGCCTGGTGGACCGACCTGAGCCAAGCCAAACGACAATTATGGAAACCCCCTCAGAGCAAAATTTCAAAACCACAACACACCATCCAATGACGAAGCCCTCACTGGTGCTCCCCGATAACGTTCTCTTTCATTTTTAGACATCCCGTTTCTCCGTTCGCTAGCATCCTCTTTCTGCTATGCCAGCTGGCATGGTGAGTAGAAACATAATTTGTTGACATTCATCTTGCCAAACTGGGACTCCCCTATTGCCAAGCCCTCCCCCCACCCCCCCCCCCCCACCCCCCAGCATTTAGAATTAAAAAGCAACTTCAGACAATTTGTTATGGATTTCAAAATAAAAATATATATATTGAAGAAAACAAAAGGCATACTTCGCATGAAAAAATATCTTTTATTTATATGATGGTAAGTTCATTAAACAGAAGAGATGCAATGAGTATAGATCATGAAGCAAGAGATAGAGAGAAAGAGGGGGGGTGACGAGAGGGAAAGAGAGAGAGAAAGAGGGGGAGGAAGAGGGGGAGGAAGAGGGAGAGAGAGATGGGGGGACATGATTGCCATGACTTATAAAAAGAGATAAATTTGTATTCACATTTAAGGGGAAAATGACTCAAAGTGTCACATGAATATGTATTTTTCAACAAATGAAAAAACAATTGATACCATGATTTCATCTGGATTTTTTTTTTTCAAGCTGCAAAATCTATTCAGTACTCACAAATTTTATGCATTGAAAAAGAAGATGAAAGTATTTGCACAAAATTATTAGGCCAGGAGCCTGTCCCGAAATAGTCACCCCATTTTACCCATAATTTTTTACCCCTTAACCTAAATACCATATAAGTCATTGACAAAAAGGTTGTCAGCCTGAACGTTTCATTTCTGGGGGTCTGACACCCCCTTCCAGACGGACAATTTTGTCAGTTTTTATAGTTTGGAATGTACATCCATAGCTCTTCCTTCTGACAAAATTTGGTCCCTGGGCTTCAAGCGGAAAAATTTACCCCAATTTTTAGGGGCCGTCTGACACCCCATCCCGACGGATATTTTCGTCAGTTTTGTTTGTTTTGTTATGTCCAGTCATACTGCTTCCTACTGACAAAGTTTGGTGCATGGGGGAGATGGGGTGAAATAGATCCAACTTTGGGGTCTCTTTTGGGGGCTTTGGGGGCTTTGGGGGCTTTGGGGGCTTTGGGGGCTCTGGGGGCTAAACCCGGCGGCTACATTCAGGCTGACAACCATTTTGTCAACAACTGAGATGGTCTAAGCACCTTTAAGGGGTCAAATCTTATGGGTAAAATCATGGGGTGACTATTTCGGGACAGGCTCCCAGGCTATATGCAAGTTGCCGAAAGTAAATGAGATTCCATTCATACAGATCCTTTTTATAATAAACTAGGCCAACATTGTACATGTACAGTGTAATTCACCATCATTGTCTCATGGATAATACTTCCCTTCCCCCCTCCCACCTTTTTTTTTGGGGGGGGGGGCACTCCTTTTCCTTACATTTTAGTCATAGAATAAACATTTTCATATATGCAAGTGCATGGATGTGTTCAACGGCTTGGAGGTATGCCCATATACATGACTCAAACTTACATGTACATGTAATACAAAATAATTACAAAAAATGTTGTGGCCAAATTCATCATATTCCTGGTTTTTCAAGGTTGTTCCTGTCTGATTTGAGCCAACACTGTTCTGTCCACACACAAACTTATTCCACACAGATACATTATAAAGGTAAAGTTGAGTTCCGGTCATGCGATTACATTGTGAAAGAAACTGTCTCAAAGCAACTTGAAAAGGTTGATCATGTCTACATAAAATAGATAGATGAGAAATAGACCCAATCTTGCTGCAAAGCACATGTAAGTACACACATGCAACATGAATGTTTGGTATTTCAGCTATTTTTCATCATATTCCAAATAATGAGGGAATTTGAAAAGCAATCGCTTTCAAGGGATGGTTTTACTATGATGTTCTTCCAAAGTGACATAAAAAGAATGAGTAAGCTTACAAATTATTTGTCACCTTTTTAGCAAAACCAAACCTTCTCTTTAATGTTTACTTCACCTGAACTGTTATAACATACATGTAGTACTAGTAGGTACAAGCTAGTGAGCCTATGGGCTCTGTTTTTCTCTTTATCTTACCCATATTGGTCATACATGTAGAGCATACCCCAGAATTTTGGTATTTCCTGACAATGTTTTCCTGTTATTGGAATGATTTCTGCAGTTCAACCTGTGGATTCTGCAAGTTTTATTGGTACAAACAATTTCACAATGCTGATGCAGGGAACGAAATAATAAATATGTGAGGCAGATTTAAAAAAGGCAGATTTAAAAAAGAAAGCAAGCAAAGAAAGAAAGCAAAGGAACAGCAGAGAGGGAGTGACAAATACTGCAGTCCAAGGTGTCTAAGCAAATCAGCAAACAAGTAATTTGTTCACAAGAGAAAAATTGAAATGATCCATTCTAACGTTATGAATATCAATGTGCAAACTACACTATTACTGCAAAATCAGTAAAGTAAGTACAGTCAATTGGGTACAGTCAGTTACATGTTAGAGCCATAGGCAATGAAAAAAAAAATCACTGGGCCAAAGAGTTACTTAGATAGATGTATCTCCAGAAAGCTGTAATAACCCTCGACACTGAATAAGAAACGTCTCACTCTCTTCAAACATTAACATCTTCTATAGAAAATCAAGAAAGAAGTCTCAGAAAATGGAATTTCTTTACAGTGACTGTTGCCCCCCCCCCCCACCTCTCTTAATGATAGTAGTTTGTATTTGCCAGTGCATCTTGTTTAAACTATGGGATCATAGCACATGTTCTGGCAGAGGATTGCTTGGAGCACTCTACAACACCAATTTACATGTAGGCTTGAAAGTGCCAATTTTGTTACTTGTTAATGATGAGAGTAAATTAATCTCCAAGTTTTCATTCATTTGGTGACCTTATTTTCCTCATGACAACCAAAGCAACAAAACAACATGTATGTGACAAGTACTTCAATGGAGTCAATGGAGTCAATGGATGGACCCTGTTGCACCCCCCCCCCCCAAAAAAAAGTGGTTGAGTATGAAAGCTAATTAAGTGACAGAAACCAAACTAGAGTCTGACTTTGACTCTAGTAATGAATGCTAATGAGTTTCATTCACACAGACTATTTATTCCAGTCTGTGGGTGTGCTACTCTAATGGGGTGTTGCAAGAAAGTTGCGATTGATTGCAAGTTGCAACTGATCGGTACTGACCAATCAAAATCATCGTTGCAAGCGCATCTTCTTGAATGGGCAGACCCTGAACCATTCAGAATGGTTGTTCTAATTTGCTTTACAATTCGCAACTGATTGCAACTTTCTTGCAACACCCCATAAGTTGTGACCCTTTTCATGATGCTGCTTGAATAAAGGCCAACATTTGTACATGACTTGTACACAATAACATGTACAAAGAAACTATTAGGAGGGGACTGTAAGCACCGACTCTTAAAAAGTGTAGAAAGATGGTGATAATTTGCATTGAAACTTGCATTAAAATTTGTTTTACTTCATACTTTGAGATGGACAAGTGAACACACAAACAAAAGAGAAAAGAAATTATTTGTAGTTGGGAAGTTGTGTACACAGAACAGAATGTAGGTCTACCTGTCACAACTTCTTTCACATTCCCTCTTTACCACAAAGAATGTAGAAAATTACATAGTTGTGGTGTTTACACAATTCACAGTTGTCCAAAAGCATTTTTACTGCAAGGGATAAGATATAAAGAAAATTAAAATCTTATAAAAAGAATTGAGAGGGGGGGGGGGGAGGAAGCAGAGGGATTAAATCATATTATATTAAATTGGACAAAGGCATAAAAAGTGGTAACAAAATAAAGTTAATCTACATGAATAGCTGCAAGCTATTATAAGAATCAACATACATGTACAAGTAAAGGCTGGTGTAAATGCACCCTTGGTGCCCTCCACTCATCATATGCAGACAGATCAGCCCATGCTTCAACAACTCTAATCAAATGAAATTCCAAACTTTTTGAACTTTTTGGGTGGGAGTTTCAGTTTTATGGATTCTTCTGCAAATACCTGTCTGATGATACACACACATGACCTTTGACCCAAAACCACCACTACTATAGCTCTTGATACAAATGGGCCACTTCTAAACAGAAAGCCTTTCATAACGAAAATATAACAGCGAGGTAGTAAGAATCGTGAATACCAAACTGATGGCAAACTTACACATTTGTATAGTAGGCTTATTCGATTCATGTAGGCCACATGCAGGTCCATCGCACATCAAATATGTGCCACATCATATTGTAGTAGGCTGCAAATAAAAGTAGGCTACATATAAATGCAGGCTACGTATAAATGCAGGCTACGTATAAATGCAGGCTAGGTATAAAAGTAGGCTAAGTATAAAAGTAGGCTAAGTATAAAAGTAGGCTAAGTATAAAAGTAGGCTAAGTATAAGAGTAGGCTAGGTATAAAAGTAGGTAGGCTAGTATAAAAGTAGGCTATAGGCCATTTCTATGAGAAAGACCAAATACTTGGCCTTCAGAGGTCCGAGTGAACACGGTGTACCAATAAACTTCTGCTCTTGAGAATATCATGTACATTTAGGCCTAATCATGACAATGTAGGCCCCCTTTCAAAGAAGAGATATTGCTATGATTGCAAGTAAAAGCAGACAGGGTATTCTTAATAGGCTTTTAAAGTGCATTTTCTTAATAATAGATGATTGTTATATCACTCATCAATGGGAAACAATGAGATTACGCATCCCCTCCACATGTTGACATAGTAAACAATCTCGCCATACCACTTCTCTAGAAAACAATAGACTTTTCACGGGAATAGGGTGCCCTTTGTAACCCGTGTGACTAAGGGGGTATTTCATGCATAACTGCGATTTAAACAGAAACTTGTTGTAACCGCATAACCACATTGCATTTAGCTCAACTTGTGATATCAATGCAAACATGTACATGTATGTATGTATGGAAAAGGGAATGTCTTCCTCCTATCTCCTGCACATCTTCTTAAAAAGGATAGGGGAGGGGGCAGATAGATGGCAAAAAGTATTTAAGCAGAAAGGGACACACATAGACAGAAAGAGAGAGAGAGAGAGAAAGAAAGAAAGAGAGAGAGAGAGAGAGAGAGAGAGAGAAAGAAAGAAAGAAAGAGAGAGAGAGAGAAAGAAAGAAAGAGAGAGAGAGAAAGAAAGAAAGAAAGAGAGAGAGAGAGAGAAAGAAAGAAAGAGAGATAGAGAGAGAGAGAGAGAGAGAGAGAGAGAGAGGGGTTTAGAGGGTTGTAAAAATGAGGAGAAATCATATTTAACTTGCTAACTTTTTAATGTTCCAGGTATGGTATCATCATGATCATGGAAATAGCTTGAAGTTAATATTTGAGAAAAAGAATTAAAATTTGAATGCCTGGCACTGAAAATCAATACTTGTCAGGCCTTGCTATTCTCTTGGTCATCCATAAAAGTGAAAGGGCGTTGCCCCCTCACAATCATTCCACAGTCTCTCACAGGACACATGTGAAGTCCAAAGAAGAAAATAAAATCAAGCCATAAATCTGTTACACCCATACCCGACTGGCTGTGTTCATATTCAATATTTTAATCCTGATCAAGATAACAGTAAGTTTATTCTTGTTTAGTGAATGACATTGTCAACAGCAATGTCAAACCAAGAAAGTTTGAATACAGGCACAACCAACTTTTCCTCATACATGTAAATCAAATGTCACAATGTTAAGTTTGATCTTCTCAACAAATATCATGTTGAGTTCAAGAAAGCAACAACTTCAAAAGTCGACTTTATCAATTTTTAATGGAAGTTAGCAGAATAATGAGAGCATCAGAAGCTCGTGAAATTTGCAGAAGTCATAGAGATTTGAAAACATTCAAACATACGTCAGTTTCAATATCAATTTGATCGGTCCTCTTAAAGTAAATTCATTTCATTTCTGTTTTATCTTTATTTAGAAAAAAAAATTGTATAAGACTAGCACAAGCAGTAAGGAGAAATGATGTCAACAAAATAAAACATTTTTAAGACTGACTTCTTTACAGCAGTAGCAATAAATAATTTTTGATAATTTTTAATTATCAGAACATTATGAATCAACTGAATTATACAAAGTGAACAAAGTCCATCATATTTCTCTCTCTCTCTCTCTCTCTCTCACACACACACACACACACACTCTGGGGAAGACCTGATCAAGCTACAGGCTTTTACAATGAAAAAACTCTCTCGCCCAAAGACCGCTGACTAGCACCTGCTAGGAAACATCAAATTTATTTGGAATGTATGCCTTTTTTTAAGACTGAATATTTTAAGGCGAGCCCTCCATACAATAGAACATTGACTGTCAGATTAATCTAGGGATGTACAGTCTAATTTTATCCCATACTGGGGTAATCTTATCAGGGATATCTTTATTTAGGAATCATCTACAATACATGTAGTAGGTTTATGTTCCAAATGAAGGAAATGTACTACAATATGCTATATTTTTCATTTTCTTCTTTAGAACTTGGACTGCCCTCAAAAGGCTGCATGGAATACAGTTTTTGTATGACTTTTCACATCTATCCTATGTGGCAATAGACCCTATATATTTTGTAAATTGTAATGGCAAATACAGTTGTCTAATATCATAAGGTGACATAGACACATTGTAGGTTTTATTGTGAATATACATGTACATGTATCTAGGCAAGGTGGCAAGTCACAAGTTTGAACCCAAATTTTGACACGGGTGCCCTTTGGTAATATAGGAACTATAATAGCAGGAATTTGCTTTCTTGACACTTGGGTAACATTTAATTAATCAATTAATCCATTAATCCACTAATAATCGATTCCTATCATCATCATTTTCCTATTAAATGTGAATATCAGCCAGTATTTGATTTCTGACTTGCATACGATAAAGAGCACGTGAACCTGCGTAGAAAGACCGTCAACATAATGATTTACACTGAACTTTGCAAGCAAGTGCCTTCCTACACAAGTTCTATAAAATCCAGTTTTGATAAACTTGATAGGGTCATCAACTCAATTCTCATCAAATTTATATTGTACAAATAGGGCAATATGAATAGAACATTCCTGCTTCATTAACAACAATTTTTAGGGGATTGGGGATGTTCTGGTGGTATTGGCCATTTGGCCTACTGGTACAAATTTACAGCGTACAAAACAAAATTACCTGTAGGACCTTTGAGAGACAGGAGGGGGTGAGGGCTAGGATGACCTTTAAAAAAGGTACTAGAGCAAATGTTACTCTCCATTTAGCATTTCTTTCTGAGCTCTTAAAGGCTTGTAATTTTTCCTGCCCCACGACATGAACATGTAGACGGCAAGTTTTATCAGGCATGCTAAGTCTACCATGTAGAGGCATGGCCAGTAGGCTATACTACATCTCCGCTTTTTCAGTGTACTTCCGAACAGCACCATTGTTTTTGTCTGAGTTCCGGTGACAAGGTATGTGCCTAGTTTTTGTCTGTTTCTCTTCCTCCTGACCTTTCACATTTCCACACTGTTTATTCTTTCCCACCCATCGCGCTAGTAACATCTTCCCATTTCCTTGCATTGAGAGCATGGAAGTACCAGATAAGATCACAATAGACCCATTCCAACTTTGTATCACATCAAATAATTGTCACAATTATCATACAAATATAATTCCGGTGGATACCAGAGGATTCTGTGCTGAGTACCTGTTTAGAGGCCATCTTGGGACTTTTGCAAATCTGATTCAACATTACAATACAATCTTTGCATAAATGTTATGTGCATGTCGTGAGTGCACATTCCACATCAAATTATAAATGTAGGCCTACATACATGCACATGGACACAAGCATTACCAATTAATTTCCTCTGAGGCCATTTCAATACATGCCTTAGAATTAATAACTGGGTCATGATAGGCTTTGGAAATGGTAGCACATATTTTACTCATGAATGTAGCCTACAAAAGAGGTACACAAGGGTACAAGTAGGCTTTATGTAGGTGATCGTAATAAGTTTCTCGGTTATTGCACCTGACCAGTGGTTACCACTTGGAATGTTTCTTTTATTCATTAAACATGGAATAAATATTTTAAACCTACATGTTTGATGTTACAAGACTCTCTGCACATCTATCATGAATGGAAACAAAACTTCAGCATGTACTCTAGGTTCTCGCAACCTTTTTTAATGGCCTCCCTTGATCACGGAAGAGGGGCCCCTTTGGCAACCCTGATCAAGTAGGAAAGGCCCCTCCATCCAAGCGTTGAAGAACCTCTCTCAGAACAGCGAACCTCCTCCTTTCACTCAGGTTCATGCATCAATTGCCGCATCGCACCGCAATGATCACTGGCGCATCTTGAATTCACGGGTCAGCGCGATAAATTAGAGCTATTTCTTCCATTCTGCACTGACCGGTCATCAACCCGCTGGCCATTGATGACTCATGAGCCGTGTTCGCACTTTAGCATTTCAAAAACTTATTTTCCTAAAACTTACTTTTATCAACAGGAAAATACATTTCTTGGGAATGTTCCAAGAAATCAAACCCTGTCTCCCTTCAGAAATTTTCAAAGGTGCTTTCATCCCACTTGCCTAACATAGCATCATGATAAAGTAAAGGGGAAAAGAAAATGAAATATCAAGTGACAGAGTAAAAACTAAAAGAAATACGTTTTCATTTCTAGGATAATTTTTTTGATTTGTTAGGAAATGTGAGATCAGATTGTGACAATTGTTTGAGTTTATAGTCAAGAGCTAAATTGCTCACTACTCCTGTGCCCACAGGACACTATACAATTCACTATGATCCGATTTTTTGGAAATAAATCGCAATTTTATAGCATTAAATATAGGTATTATACAAGTGAAAGCTACCTGATTCAGGTTCTGAACAATAATATGAATACTGAACATAGGAATTTGGTGCGATGTCAGCCTTGAATCCTTGAATCCTTGAATCTGGAATAAGGGCCAAATCAGTTTCAATCGCAGGACTTCTCTGACGTCACTACGATTTGGGGCCGATTTGGCCTTTCCTCGGACTAGAAGGCTCGTAATAAGCCATAATATCGATTTTACTATCTATGTAACTATTCACAACCTCAAACAAACACATCTTATATGTTTAACTATCTAATGCTATAACATTTTCTTTCAAAATCAGATCGTAGACAGATCGTATAGTGTGCAGTGGGGCTTTACTGAATGTATACTACATTGAGCATGACTGAACTTGAACTTCCAATATAGGGTCTATTCTCTGGAGACTAATCTCTACCATTGAGGGGAGGTACAATGACAGTGACTCAGATCATTAAATTTGGTTAAGTCCCAGATAATGATGATTAGATCATGGACAATTGGATGATGACCACTGGTGGTTGGCTGGTCAAGTTATGTAACACCAGCATCAATCTAACTGTCCATGTGTAGTCTGCAAACACAGACACTGTTTAGACATATAAACATATAAACTTAGCAATATATGATGTAATTGCAAGCAGACTAGCCTCTCATGTTCCAGACTGCGAAATATAAGTTTGGATGCAGCAATACAACCAAGAGACATTTACATTTACATGTACATGTAATTAGTCATGAAAACTAATAGCGATGAAAGATAAACTTCTCACAAAATTCAACAAAATTATGCTGAATATAAGAAATAAATGTAACGATACAAATCGAGCCCTCCAAATACATGTACATTGTAAATTTCATATAAAAATGCAACAGCGTATTAAAGTACATATTAAATAAAGGTGCTTCATCCCTTTCGCAGCCCGAAATTTTGAAGTTGTGTGAGTATGCGATAAATTACAAAAAAAATATAATTGGAAAACTTGTGCCGATGTGAAAAGGATGCTTTTAAGTATTAGTAAGAACTACAAATTGGTAACACTTAATTTTTTTTACTTGAAAAAAAATAATTTAATATTTAACATTATTTTTTGACCATTACTAAGTACAAGTACTTGCATTGAATAGCTCCCTCTGCAACAAAAGCAAGATTTTTATTTCTTACAAAGGAGTTATAGAATTTGTGACCATGAAATTTCACAGGCAGTATCTACAGGATGTCTACTAAACCTGTGCAAAGTTTCGCGGAATTTTGTGTAAGTCTGCAAAAGGGATGAAGTACCTTTAAAGGGATACTCAACCCGCAGATTGTGGACGTTTTAATGCCGCGAGAGGGCACCGTGATCGTTACCCGATCATGCCGTTGCCCCGCGAGGCGCAAACCTCGGATAAACTGGTCGCCGCACAAACATGCACCCTCTGCCTGAGCTCAAGCTCTCGTGCGAGATTCGGTCGGCTTCGTGCGGTCGAAATGTAATCCCACTTAGTCCAACGGACGCGTTCGACGCACAAACTTTATGTACGAGTGAATAGGGCTTACGCAATCCTGACTTTCCCCACGGCCGCCCGGTGGCGTATCCCTTTAAAGTAAGAAAAAAATGAGGCCCACATCATATTCCATATGATGTATGAGTGCAGTAAATTTTCAGAAAATTTTGTACATTTTTAAAATAGTTTGCTAGTCCAAGTATAACAGGGTACTTTATAGCTAGAAATAATGCCTTTCTTCCCTTGTTTCCTTTACTTTTATTGGAATACTGCCTGGACTCTCAGACTATCAAACCAAAGGTACTACAGTGGTTTTCTTACAGCCAGTTGTAAAATCAGTCACAGATCATTATCAGTTACAACAAGTAGTAGAGCAAACCTGTGAGTCACAGATGAGAGTGTCATTTACACGTAGGTCTATTATATACAGCATAAACCAATTCAATAGTCACCTTTTGAACTTAGGCCTACAACTAGAGATGAATGGCATTTCATTGCTCTACATGTACATGTATGTCTGCAGAAAGCCAGAAAGGCGTTAACCTATTATACTTTTAGCGAATGGCCTACAGGTACAGAGTTAACAGCCCTCTGGCTCTCAACAGATTATATCTTTAAAGTCTTTACAATCAGGGTATCATGACCAAATTGTATTGTAAGAATCTTCAGACCAGAAAAAACCCAAAATAAACATTTGGTTCATCAATAATTGCAAATCACAAGGGCAAAATGAAATTGTTTCTGGAGTAAGTCTGATTATTCAACTGAGAACAAGTAACATGATGACCTGCTCTAAAGTCATCGATAATATACCGAACTGAGTATGTTGGCTCTCATGGCAATAGGGGAACACCAGGGCAATGCCGGGGGGAGGGGGGGGGGGGGGGTGGGTCTTGAAATTTCTGAGAATTGACAAGAGGGGGAAAATGGTTCCCACATAATTCAGGTACTATGAACTGACAAACTAACAAACAAACATTAAAAATGCCCCTAACTCCCCATCCCCATGAAGCAACTAAAAAGGCAATTGAACTTGTGTTGAACTTGGTAGGAGGAATGGTCAGATTTGCTTGTGAAGTTTACATGAATGGCAAGAACCACAATATGAGGAACTACACTACACTACACTAGAGGTTTATAATGTTGATCTTTCAGATATCAACAACCTCCAAAAAGCCACTTGCGTAAAATCCACTGTGTAAAGGTTAGACAGGAATTACAAAGCAAAGGAAAACAAAGTAGGCTACACCCTTATACAGAAAACAATGGGTTTATAAAGGAAATGACTGTTAAATATGAGGTTATTGGACACTTAATAAATGAAAGAAGATCAGAAAAACTAAACGTTAGATTGTACATGTAGCTTGGGACAAAAAAGTAATTAACACTAACAGATAGCCATGAGTCAAAATGGACTGTTGAAAATACCACTTGTGGCTGTTAATAAAAAACGCAAACAAATTTATCCAGTCATTATTCCACAGGCTTGATCTACAATTAATATAACACAACTTATTATGCAGTTTCCTTATGAATAAAGCAGAACAAGAAACATGTCTCATTCTTTGGCTATATGAGTTTTATATTTACAACAAACCTTATATTTTTATTCTTTATGAACTCTACTCTCATCAAATCTGATGCCAATAATACTTATAACACTTGAGATTGTCATTTAGTTAAGTGTCATGATCACAACATACTTTGTCACTGCATTTCAGATTTGCATACTTTTAGTATGTCAAGGAACAACTAACTGCATATAATTCACTATTTACACATACATGTATTATCCCAATTTTCTGAACAGCATAAACCCTTTATACATATCCTCCCTAATACATGTACAGTTGATAATAATAAATATATACAGCCCTGGAAAAAAATATTAGACCAAGCTTCTGTAATAAGGGTACTATAATATGCATACAAAATTTTAAAAATGATTTGTCTTTGTATTTCATTGAAAGAATACAAATTCCCGCAATTATACCTTGCTTTTTATGATACTTATTTCCTTCTTACCATAAAAATAACACTATCAGTAACCATTCTTGGTCTAATAATTTTTTCCATGGCTGTATATACACACACATACACACACACACAGACACATATAAAATTTTAATTTCCTCATAATATCCTATTTTTGATATCTTTCCTCCTTCAACTATTCCCAAGAGAGACATAATTTTTTATATTTCTTGACCATTCTGCTTCATTTAATAGGCTATATCCCTCATCCCTTTACATTTCTGCCCCTACCCAAGTTCCATCTCCCTCTCTCTCTCTCTCTCCTCATTTCTACCAATTTATCAGCTACACTGTAATATATAGGCCTACATGGCTACATTTGTCAACTTCACATACATTCCCACCCCTCCCCACAAAAATACAGTTACAGAATATGAATGAATACAATAAAACATCCCACCTTTTTGCAATTCCCCACCAAGTTCAAAAGTTTACAGCAGGTTGGTGTGATTGATGTCAGACTGGCCTACCAGTACTCTTTATATGACATTCTTTAAGTGATTATCAAGAACAGCTGATTCGCATGACTGATTCACAATAGCATATTAGACACATTGACAATTAGCATAATAATGCGCTGGGAGCTACGAGGAGGGACTCTCAGTCTCATATTACTCAAATGATATGTGAGATGCATAGGCTTGCAAGTAACTGACATGTATTTTTAGAAACAAAACATAATTGTCCAACTACATGTATACAACATGACTCAACAGTCGAGGCTTACACACATTGATTAGGATTTATGATAATTGCCAACAATATTCAACAACTTCAAACTATACAACACAACAATCTGACTTTCAGTCTCATAATAATGCTCAATCCGTAACACATACCTCAAACTTGTGCAAAGCGTCAAAACTTATATTCCATTCGCTCTGAGATCATTCGATCGGCCATAAATAGTTCCACTCGCCGGATTTTCCGCCAGTTTTCCCTACGATGGTGCGGTATTATATAGCATCGGTATTACAATCCATAGACTTCTCTCTCTATTCTTTCACTGACTGTAGGAGCTTAGCGATCACTATGCTATTTCAGTATCCAGGCCACCTCTCTCTATCTCTCTCTTTGAATGTGTGTGTGGAGTGTGTGTATAGGTAATTTCTATGCTACGAGACTCTGATCCCATGTCTGTGCGATTCATGCAATACGAGCTGGGGAAATGCTCAATGGGGGTTGCCATTTTAGCTGCACAGCAAATACATCACACACATACACACTCACTCCCCATTGGCTTTTCTACATGTATGCTTGCATGCGATACACAACTGACTCACTTTGGAATAATACACACACCAAGTTGGAAGTCTCATCATCATATTTCCTTGGTCTTTGAAAAGCAGACCCAGTTTGTGGTGGATAAAACGAAAATCAAAATTTATTAATTTCAGTAGTATCACTTTCTAAGCTGAATAGATTCTTGATCTAAATTCTTAAAGTCATAAATTTGAATTAGGTAAAGGGATTATAATCAATTTGCATGCCATTTTTTACTTTAAAATCATGAAGGCCTTGCCATAGGCCTGCCTGCAAAGGCCCACACTCCCAAAGTTTCAAAAGTTTGTGGCTAAACATTGAGACGATAAATGCTGCTTAAAATATCCCTGTAAACTAAGACTGTACTTCCTCTAATTCTTAAAAAGTAAGTCTCTCAATCTGTTGCCCTACTTTTGTTAATTTCATCAGGTTTGAGAATTTCTTGGCTCAGACTGCATTTTATAAAAGAAACTAAGAAAGAAGCTTTGTATATCCAGAATCTTGAGTTAAAGTAGCCTCTTATGATGTTTTGAAAATCTTCTCACAAAGTTTTCTTTTATATCCATTTTCATGAGGCTTCACAGTTCACACTAACAATTTTTTGTGCATCTGTACACGAGGCCTATGTTAAAATTTTGAAATTTTGGAGGTCGGGAGTCTGCATTTAGATTTTGGGAACCTATAGGCCTACATGTGTACATGTTTGTTCTGGGTGCCTGTTACTACTAGTGTCAAGCCCTGACTTAGATAAAAATGTATTTTGCTAACTCGAACCAAAGTATCATAATGGCAGTGAATATCCCAGAAAAAAACAATGTCCAGAGTAATATTTCTTTCAAATATGAAAAAAATAGGTATACAACTGTATAATGTCAGCAAAAATAATTAATAGCTAAACAAAAAATAAATGAATGAATAAACATAATAACAAATTAGGAATTAAACGTAGACAATGCATAAATTAAAAAATGAAATAAATAAATGAACAAATAAAAATAACAAGAATTACCAAATGTTCTTTATAGTTCCAACATACTTGACAAGACAAAGTTCCCTTGAAACCTTTAATTTTAATTTTTGTTTTTGTTCATTCTAATATCACCTTCTCACTCAACCAATCAAACAAATACAAAAATAATGTAACAGAAAAGGTGGTATATTCTAGTTCTACAACACTGGATAGAAGAACGTTTGTTTGATACTTTCCAACTCTCATCCCATTTTATCTGGAAAGAACACAACGCCAATCTATGTAATGTTGCATATCTATGTATCTATGTCCCACAGCTTGGAGACCATTCAAGTGACAATGTGATGGATCTTAAGAGACAGGTTCTCCTTAACTTTCTGTCTTCAGCTGTTCTAGCTAGCTGAATACAATGCAGCAAACCTACTACCAAACATGTCTGCATGCTCAAGACTACATCATTGTAACTATTTATAGATCATGCCAGGTCACCAGAAAGCACCAAAGTCTAATCTCCTAGGCGGTACTGCAGGATCAGATTACTCATTACCTCATAGTGCAGTGTAGTAGTGTTGTGATGGTCCCACTCACACAATGACTGTTTATCGAAGCCAAGGTAAAGCCACTGCATGCTGTCTCATTAATATGCATGAATGATTGGCTGTCTGCCCTGCCTACATGTATGTATGCATGCAGTGTTTAGTCTCATCACCAGGACTACTTCAAAAAGCTCTTGTCATGACATGATTGAATACTCAGTACTTGCATAGCACTTGCATTAATTCTAATTATGTCACACATTTTATTTCCATATACATGTACATGTATGTACCATTGACTGTAATTTAAAGGGTAAGCCCTGCAACAAAACTGGTTTAGTTAATTAAAAGCAGAAACGATATAGAAACTGATTTCTACTATTTTAAAAAAAGGGTTCAAGGGAAAATCAGAAAAATTATTAGAGAGTTGTAATTTTTTTTTAATGACATAGTGTAAATGGCTGAGCACTAAAGACTAATTGCCATCTCTGTCATAACACTTGAAGAAAATGATTTCAAAAATAGAAATTCCCGAGAAATAAATAAGGAGTTCAATGTGTACAAGTGGAGGAATACAAAGAAAGACTAATCGATTTAATAAATTTAAAAAAAGAACGAACAAAATTGAAGTTGTTCCCCCCCCCCCCCCCCAGCTTCATGTTGGTTGAAGAACTTTTACTGTGCACACACCTGCACAAGGCCAATCTTCATAGTCAATACAAAGTGATCTTCATCCAATACGAGAATGTATGATGGTTTGAAAAGAATACTGATTGCAATTCATCTGGTGTTAGATCTGTTGAAGATAAAGCAAGGATTGCATCTAAAGAAAATAGATCGTTATCCTGAAATCCCCACTGAACACGAAGCACAATTTCGAGCACAAACTCAACAGTGCATCATCATGCCTTCGCATTGGTAATCAACAAATTAACTTTGTACCATACAAGCGCCATTCTCTCAATTATTTCCATCGCTGGCGAGAGAGCGTGCATACTAACTTCATCACAGAAGCGACCTCACTGAACATACAGCGTAGATCCCTATATTGAAAGCAATTCAATGAACAGGCATCAGGAAAGCTGACGCCCATGTATTTCTCACCAGTGATTATTTGGAAAGCTTCCAATTTTTTGTCATGTGCTGGGTTGTATCTGTTTTCTTCCTTCTTTTTTTTCCATTGTATTAAAATCTAGGGCATTGGCTTCAGACCTCCAGTGGAGTGAATTTGTCATGAAATATTGTATAATGAATGCTGCGGTTGTTCAGTAGTCAATGACACAAATTAACTGCAGTTCAACATTACGTTATGTACATCTCTGAACCAAGGAGTTAAACATGTAACTCCTTGTATGAAGATACTACAAATAAACATAAGGAAAGTACATTATAGATAGGTACAACTTATTATGCTCAGAGCCCAATTCTCTCAGGTATTTATATGGAGATTTTCCAAGAAAACAGCAGCAGAAAAGAAAAACAAAAAGTAATGTACACACCAGAGGCCACAGGCAGGGTTCCAGAGTCCTGCCTGTTTTTGGCAGGAGGTTCATTTTGACATTTGACAATTGACATTTTTGGGATCTGTATCCATGTTCCCCTATTAAAATTTTGAAATTCAACAAGCAATATAATTTCTCTATATCACATGTCCTGTGGCCCCCTTTGACAAACATTTTATTTAATTTCTAATTCATTCTTTTTCGTTTTTATCGCAAAAGTTTTATATTCTGTCAATGTGAATGGCAGCAAAAACTCCAAAATGTACCAGGGTGGTCCACGAAGGGTTTAAACGTGCAGAATGTTAAATCACAGGTTTGAAAATCAGCGACAGGTTTTATAAAGTTCTCTCAGTTCTGGGAATGATCATTCTCAAGCAAAACTACATCTGACATACTAGTCATAAAGTTTGTTTGAAAATGCTTCTACATACAGCTCAGATTGCATGTACGTGTGAGAACTCTAGAGCTTTCAGGGCCCTGAACCCCTACTGCAGGGACCTTTTGCTTCTTACACATCAGTTCATATACTCCTTCCAAGTTCAAATTTTACATACCTTGAATTTGGGGTTGTGGATCATCCTACATGTATTCATCTCACCGTACAATTTACGCCATGTGAACTGCTGAACCAACTTCTTTTTTCAAAAAATACATTTTTAGAATTGCCGAGATGATAAAATATAAACCATATACACTGTTTTGTACATGTACTATGGCAAAGAAAATACATATAAATGAATTATGTCATGTCCTGTCTTTTCCTGATGCATCACAAAATGACAAAATATTGCAACATATATACATGTACATGTACGTAATGTACATGGTTTGTTACATGCATACCGGTAGAACTTGCTAACCTCAGTTCAAAAGCAGGACCACAAACAGAAGTGCTATGGTAATCTTCGGACTTCAGTCCCTTTACACTCACTACTCAGGCACTAGTAAACTTGTAGCGTAAAATTTGACACTTCATATTTCTTCCATTTCACCTTGTACGCAGGTATTTAATATTTGGTCCTTTAATAATTGATTTTTCTACATATTGACATTAGTTTCAATATTCATAGTTAATAAATATATAAAATGAAATGTAATGTACAGTGTACAACTAATAAATGCATAGGAATCAAGAAAACAAAACTTTTCACATTATTATCTGTCTTTAAAAAAATCCAAAAGATGACAGGCAGAAACAGCTGATACCTAGACCATCACTTTCCTGTAACTTGTTGGCTACTACATTCATGTTGCACTCATCATTCATGAATATTCAGGTTTCGTCATAGTCATTATTATGCATGATGAAGCACCAGCGAATCCCTGGCAAGGATTACAACATTCTAAATTTGGAAACAGTCTTGGGAAGAGCAAAGTATACTTATAGTCTATACAACTCAGACCACTTTATCTTCAAAAAATATCACCAAGTAATTTTTGTCTGAAAATCTGAATCTTACAAACTTATTGGTGAAATGCACTACGTAAATATGAACATGTACATGTATGTAATGCAGGGATGTTTCAAAAACAACAATGAAAATAAATGTATGTTTAAAAGGTACTACAATTAAAAATGATCTATAGCAAAGGTGTCATAAAAGTCAAGTAGAGTGTTGTTTATCTAGACTATAAGGCATGAGTCAGCTGGTAGCATGCGGGCTGTGAATTACAACCCACTGCTGTATTTCTGACTCATTATATGTTTATGTGTACTACCTGGCTTGAATATGAAGGGTGGGAGATATTATAATACGACCAGCTGTTACACATGCTGTATATAGTTGCATAAAAAGTTGTTCAAATATAACCACTATTTGAAACTAAAAATCTAAAGACATAAAGCTGAAAGCGGAAATGTCCATACAGCAATTTAAATAGTTCATACTTTCTCGTCAGAAATTAATGAAAATGAGGAAGGAGTTCTGTGTCTGTGTCATGAACAAACCCACTCACAAAGTCATCAAATTTTAATGATTTTATAATAATACATGGTAACCAAAATCTAAGGTGTTGCAAGGTTTAGCGATATGAAATTAGCTGGTAAATATAACTTACATGTATATCGTCTAGATTCCTAGTCAGGATTAAAAAAATTAAATTTAATATTTCCTCCTTTTAAAATTTACTTATGGATTTCAAGGAAAAGGCTTTTGCCTTCTGGGAGACATGTATTTCCCTTGGAGGAAAATAAACTTTATTTCCTTTATAGAGCACTGAACAAGTATCTTTCAGTATTAGGTGATATATACACTCAACCAAAAAAGTAAGTCCCCCCCTCGCATTTTTGGATATATCTCAAAAAGTATTTTACCGATTTTCATAATTCAAACGGGAATGGATAGGGAATTTTATTACTCATAACATGAATGGCATACCATTGCCACCAGATATCATTATTGGTGTGAAAAAATGCATTTTATGTCAAAATGCATGGGAAAAAAAGTTGCACTTAAGGTTATATGAAGCACATTGTGTATATTTCCTATGCAAGTTAGCAAATGACCTTTTTAAATTGTTATGTAATTCTCAGGAATTTCTTCAGGCACAATATGCTTCCCTATTAAACTGTATGCTCATGAAAAGAAAGAGATAGAGAAATATGCAATAAACCATGCTTAAAAGTTCAGAATCATGAGTGATTGTTTGATTATTTGTGTAAAAGTCAATGCAAATCACTAAAGTGCAACTTTGAGGACTGTGTGTCAACATTACTCAACAGTGGACTTATTCATAATTAAGTATTCACAGTTATTTTTCAATTGTTTTTGAAGAGAATAATCCTGGAAGACTAAAAAAATTTTTAAATTATACCCACGAAAAATTTCACTACCACCCAAACGTGGACTCTGCTCATTTATGCTCGAAAGTTCAACAGCGTAGTTAGAAGCTAAAAATAAAGCCAACAAACTGTAAATCCAAACAAGGACGGTCCTCGTTCTCGTGTGTGTCCTCAGTTCGCCGGTGAACACCAACGCACACACATTTAGTAATCTTCATCCTCTGATTTTTTATATGAAGCCCATTATACTATGAGTTAAAATGTTTGGTGGCCGAGTGAATAGTGAGTGGGCTGGGCTCAGTCAAGCGGTTCCCTCACACACCTCTAACCTGAGGGCAGGTGTGTCCTACCAAATAACTCCTTGGTCCTACTGCATACCCTCACACCATCACAATCACACCAAAAGGGAATTTCAAGGGAAATTCCTCAACTTCATTCACAATAAAGCACAGCGCATTATCTATTCATACCGGTGGTAGTTGAATGGGTAGTGTTCACACTTTATAGTTTATAGTTCACACCAATATTACTTTTTATCTTCATAAGGGCTAGACCTACTACTTGTGAAATACAAAAGGATTAGATTACTACTTGCCCAATCAATCAAGAAGTGTGATTACATGTATGTACTTGCCTGAACATACATGTTCAATACTTAACATTACAGTTTCTCCTTTTTTCAAGTACCTTTATACTTTATAATAATCAGACATGTAGCATGAAACATTAAAATCAGGGAAAAACTTGGAAATGAATAATCATGAATCATTTTCGATGCACAATCTGATGTAATTTTATTTTAACCCCAGAGATTTGGGATAGTTAGCGTTAACTTGATCATTTCAACTTACAAGTGAGATTTTGATGAAAATAATTTACAAAAATGCATGCAATATACCAGTAGCTTGAGAGAGACAGAGAGACTGACAGTTAATGAGGTGTGGAGGCAGTGAGCTTAAAGAGACAAATACTGGTAGAAAACTAGACGGGTCTATTGAAATATAGGCACAGTGAGGATGATGCAGCCAAAATTCATGAAAGGAAGAACACGCGCATAAAAAATGCTCCACTCAATATACAGAATTCCACCTTTTAATTTACAATAGAAAGAGAAGAGAGAGAAAGAGCTGATGGGAGGGCTTTTCTATAGAATCACTTCTATGGGTCTGAAATTGCGTGTGGCAACAGTGAGTCACACTAAAACCTGTTGTTCGAAAGCAAAGCCATTGCATTTTCAGTGCAAAGTCTCACTCATTCAAGTTACAGCCTTCTCTCTCTCTCTCTCTTACTACATTTACAAGGCTGAGCTTGCAATTAATTGAAACCTTTCTTCAACTTGGAGGTTGTAAGCATTGAATCAAATCAACAAATAAAATCCATCAACAGGCGTAAACCTATACACGCTTCCACTGACTGCAATTACAGTACCATATCAACGTGACGAACAAGGTACATGTAGAAAATTCAAAAAAATACTTTGTAAACATTATTTCAGAGAAATATTGCATATAAGTCAATAAGGTTAAAAAAATGGGAAAGCCACTGAACCAATGGGGGGGGGGGGGGACTGCAGCCCCCGAGCCCCGCTCCCCTGGCCCCACAATTACACAATTGATTACAACAAATCTACATAATATATTTGTAAAGTAAATATCACTTGATTGTTAAATATTTGTTTTGACTGTGTGGAAGCAAAGTCCATGTCCATACAACCTTAAGTTAAACATCAAAATGGAAGCTAATCTCATCTTTCTATTACAGGTTGTAGAGTGATAAGAAGATCCACCGTTGGTATTCTGCACTTCTGCACCTAATGTAGGCCTACTGGTTTGTCAAAGGTTGGGGCTATTCAAGTGGAATTTGATCTCCACAATAGATGCGAATGAAATGATCTGTCTTTATATGGCAAATACTGTCAGGCAAGCATGTACACAGTCAAGGCTTGGAATATACCTGCATCTAATAACTCTGTCAGCCTGTTTAGACAACAGGAAAGTTATATGAAAGTCGTATGGTACATGTATGGAGAAATTTTGTATTTAAAGAATCATCATATAGCGATAACACTTGAAAAAGAGTATTGTATTTTTATTCGTACAGTATAGAGAAATTAATTTTGGAGAGGTCTGCTGACAATTGGTTACACCATATGTTTAGTATCAGGTTATGTCATGGGCAGCGCTGGAGCATATAAAGTTTAAGGGATTGACAATAAATAAAACCATTTAGCCGCTAGAGGGTGTCAACAGACATTTATCAAATGCTTGCTTTTGATTGGTTAGAATGTGGGAGCTGTGGTTTCAACTTTCGGTTGTGTTGGCTACTTCCGGTCTTTTCGCTTACAGTACATTTCTATTGCGGCTATGTACTTTTTTCCCTCCGAGTCTCCCGACCAGCAGATCATTGCTTTGCAACTGAACCCCCCTACCCCATACCCACAAATACACTTTTGTATGATCAATAACGACTTTTAAAATGCATCTAATCCATAGGAAAACTCGTAACTCACGCCTGTACTGGAAGAGACTCCACAACACAAGTGATATACTGTAGCACCACCATTGGCAACTATCTTACAGCCATTGTCGATCCCTCGAATTCCAGCTGATGGGTCATATCAGCATGCATATAGGATGAAAAGCCCTGACCGATTATACGATTTTCGTACGATACGACATTCAGACTATATTGGATTCTTTATCGATTTTCGTTCAAATGGACGCTCAAACATGCGTTTCGCTATACAACAAATACGACATTTCAGACTATGAAAAATCAATTATTTATCTCAGCACTTCTCAACAGGTGGGCCGCAAAATCTGAAAGAAATACCTTTAACACACCTGGAATTCAGCTATATATTGTTACCGGTTCTCAAAGATTTACACATACATTTACATGTACAGTGTACATGTCTATACAAAATTGGGGGGGGGGGGGGGAGGGGTAAGTAGTGCACATGTATGTTGATGTAATACATGTATGTCCTGGCCTTGTTACTGCATGGGTTCCCGAACCATTTGATATATAAACTCGAACCTTCTGTAAGAAGCGTGTCTCATTTAAAGCAGAATAATTTTTTTTCAGGCATAGCAACTGACAGTGGGGGGGGGGGGGGGGGGACAAAGACAGTCAATCGACTGTTCTTAACAAGTCAAAAATATGTGAACATACTGTAAGTTGTATTCTCACACCATTCACCGTCGGGAAGAAAGTCTCAAAAGCGAATAATTATTAGACCCGCATTGAGCATGCCCGAATAGAAACCAGAGTCCGATGATCCCATCTTGATTTGGCGCGCATGCGCGATTCAAACTCGTAGATGCTCATGCTGAGGTTACTACTTCAGGTTCACATGGTGCATATGGGATATAAAATACTGATATTTAGATCTCACAATTGTTCACACGCACAGCGGTCGGCTGTGTTAGTGAAATTTTCCTGAAGAATCTTACTAATAGTGAGATTATTTATTGAATTCACACACATGAAATTAGTGAGATTCTAATCTTGATTCAGATACTGATATTTACATGTACATGTAAATTTGCTCTTGGTGTGAATGCCCCTATATGTAGAACTTTACATAAAATGTAATGTATAAAGATTTATCTGGCCTTAATAAGGAAGGTAGCCCTTGATATGAAAGTGTACAGGAAATTGAAACATACGAAATAATAATTGGATATACAAATACAAATACAAGATCCTTTTAAATCCATAACATTTCTAAATAATCAAAATACAACCAATTCTGTGCGCAGATCATGTTTAAAAAGTAAATTTTACATTTAGATGGTCTCTATTACCTTAAGCAGAAGTGGTGAGCCCAACTGTACCAACAACATAGAAAATCATTTAAATTTAGTGAGAGTAGGCACATTCACACACAACAGGTATGAGATTTGTATCACAATTCAGATCTCACTTCTGCTATGCCCCTCCACATATTAGGATAAAATGTTCTTTTTTTTCTCATTCCACTGACCATTATACATGTACAGAAACAAAGTGTACTCAAAATCCAATTCATGCGGTTATTACATACTTATGAAACAACACAGAAAACCCCACACAAGCAGTAAAATACACTTTTAGTGATTTTTGAAATGCGATCGCAATGTTGCTTATTTGTGAGACTTATGGTGGACATAAAAAAGTGTGATCCTGACTTCTGATTGTGATTAAAACTTTGATTTTCTTTGTGTGAATAGCTCTATTTAAACTGTTCTACCGTACACAAAATGCTTTCTCTCAGCACTGGGTCACAGCCCCAAATCCCAACATCTCTTTACAGACTTTGCTTGGGTCACATATTTGTGATATCTCAGGAGTCAGCAAGTGTACCACTACCAGTCAGCTCAGAAAGCATTCCATGTTCATGCAAGGCTATGAGCATTGCCATGGTGACAAGAGGACTGCTGACGAAAGGTAGTGGCAGCCTCCAACAATACTACATGTAGCTAAGTAGTTACTAGAGAATGAAAAAAAATAAATCAGTTTTTAACAGCAGTTTATGAAAATACTTTACACAAAGGTCCTGCAGGCCTTCAGAAAGTACTACACTTGTACTGAAATGACAGAAAAATATAGGCCCTATTTTCATTTATATTTTTTTTTTACAAATACACTACATGTACATATAGTTACGAGGCGTAGTTGTTACTCACTTTCTGCAACTTCTCCCTCTCTTTCTCCCTGAGCTCTTTCTCTCTCTCTCTCTCTCTTTCTCTCTCTCTCTCTCTCTCTCTCTCTCTCTATATATCTCTTCTTATCTCTTCTCTGTGTCTGTCTGTTATGAGGACTGTATAATTGATAATCACTCTGAATTACTTCCTTTAGGCCTACATGTTTTTCTATAAAGTTTAGGATACCATAACATTCTTCTTCTTCTATTACTAATGAAAACAAATATTGATTACAGTCACCATATTCCCTAAGCTGCAAAATAGAGTTATTCCACATATTTATTTCCTCTTACATGTATGAAGCACATAGCGTCATGATGATGACAGTCCAAGGTGGCTTTATGCCAGGATCCTTCATCAGACATGTCATCTTTATCATCCTTGTTTCTATTTTTTACCCAACTCTCAAATTAATTTTCTTTCCTTCCTCTATATTTATGTCTCTCTCCAAGATAGTACAAGTTGTATTATTTCATTTGAAGCCCCCCCCCCCCACTTTTTTCAGTAAACACGTGCAAACGTATGGCAGTGCAAAATTGTGGTTATACACGCAGCCCCCCCCCCCCCCCCCCCATTAAGCCCCTCCACTTTCCAAGACGTTCCGCGGCCCCTGTGGGATTGAGATAATTCAGTACTCAATGGGTTAACACTATACCAAGCCTAAACATGACAAGAAACAGCTGAAATGATTGGGCCGAACATCTGTGAAGTCCCATATTTCTGTGAGCAGTGCATGTGACTCTCAGCAGGATTGAGCCAATTTCTAATCACCTTACAGCATACACCAATTCTTACATGTATTTGCTAAAATTAACTTTTCCAATTGCTTTGAGAGCGTTTCTTTCACAATTTAATTTCATGGGCCCTGTTGCATAAAACTTACCATTAATGGTAACTATGCCATCAATGGCAACTACCATGGTAACACTGCTCAACAGCCAATCAAAATCAAGGTTTCCATGGAAGTTACCATTAATGGCAAAGTTACCATCAAAGGTAAGTTTTATGCAATGGGGCCCAGAACTCAACTTTATCTTTAATAACAAGACCAAATATTTTGACAAAATAAAGCCTGAACCAAACTTTGCAATGTTGAGTAAATGTCAGATCACCCAAATTCCAGTTAAAAATCATACCATAAGTGGATGACAGGAAATATCATCGAATGCGGTTGAACCAAGGCTCATTTCATATTCCAGAAAAAGTGCCATTTAGTTTCGAAATTGTTATGTTGTGAGCTTTACGCTTAGGAGAACATTTAAAATTTTCACCGTTTGTTCTCCTACCTTGTCAGTTTTCAAACTCTAACACTAAATTCTTCAATCATGTTAATGTTGTCAAGTATGATTTGTGGGGCGGGGGCATTGTGTGTCCACACAAGTTACAAAAATTAACCTGTCAACTTTGCCCTTGGATTTTTAAGTAATGTGAAAATTAGTCAATATTTGCAATTTATACTTTTGTCAACCTATCCACTGAAAGATTTTTGACAATTTGCATGAAAAGTTCTATTTATTCTGTTTAAAAATGACCTGTCTGGATAACCAACCTGTCAAGACACACAATGTGTATGGGTATACACCAAAAATGTGTATGAAGACATAGATCTAGATGCTCAGCTGAGCTACATCTACAGTGTACATGTACATGTACCTTTGGCTCTGCAAAGGTCTACAAATTGAACCTCCCCTTTCTTCATGCCCTTGTGTCTTCTAAAGTTTATTCTTGAGCCCATTGCCCAAGAATTTTTTTCCTTTTCAATGTTGACAAAATTATCATGGGTCCCCCCCCCCCCAAGGGTAAGTTTTTTCATTATAATGTATCCTAGACTATTTAAAAGAGAAAGAAGCAAAGTGATGACGGTACAATAAATTCAAATTGGGTCAGGCTAATTTGGCACTAGGGCGAACTCGGCATCTCACAGAGATAAGGTTTCCAAAGTTGAAGTGCAAGCTACACAACGGACCTCTAAATACATGTAGCTTTAAGTTTCAGGTTTTGTTCCATTTTGTTTCTCAAAATTTTCAGTATTACCTTTTAAATATTTTATTAATAACTATTAATATACATTTTTATCAAATATCCTTGTTGAATGTGGGTAATGTGAAAGATTTAATCAGTGCAGAAATTCATGCAAGACTATGAGTTGACTATGTGATCGATTCAGCTCTTTTTTTTTCTATGTCAGCCCAAGGGCGAGTTTTCCCTTGTGCAGTTTCCTTTCCTTTCAAATTGTTTTACCCGATGGAATAGAATAGTAGAGATAGTAACTTCTGTAATGAATTCCCTGCTTAAATTATTTGTACATAGCCATAGCAAACATGGGGCAGGCACACTCACTTAACAAGTAAGTAAAAAACTGTGTCCGTCTCAGACATGTCAGACTCTATCACTCTCAGTCTCAGACTCAAGATTAAATTTAAATTATGGTAGATGTAGACCCCCTACTTAGATTAGGTGACGATAATGTTTATCAAAACTATAATGACCATCAGATAATGTTCAAGCTCTACCACAGATCTAGATATCAAAACAAAACACTCACGTTTCAGGCCTCTTGGGTTGGATTGTTTTTGACGTGGCATTGTCGAGTGTTTGCTGGCTTGCACAGCTAGGCGCCCATTACACTACAGAGTACAGTCACAAACGAGATGATGACGGCGGCCAGTAGACGCTCGTGATGCCTGGTTTGAATGACGAGCCGAAAAGCTGCAAAGTGGACTTGTCCGTCTGGCCGGGAAATCCCTTGAAATTCGCAAAAATAAAGTACTTTGATGTTTTAAACGCCCCTTCCCCACTACGACATGACCATGGTCAGGGGCGTCACAACAAAGTTATATTCATTCACGACTTGTAACGGTCAAAATTCCTGGGAAATTCCGCATGGAAACCACAAATTTTGTATTGCATGGCTTCAGTGTTTATACGCTAAAGTTGTACGATCGCGTGACGTAGGCATATGATTAACGGCCATGACGTCACGCGCTGGGTATGCCTATTCGATTCCACATGCACAGTGTCTATGCGGGGAACTCCCTAGCTGAATGAAAATTAATGTTTTCTTGGTAAAGCGGCTTTTCACAGCCGATTAGTCTACTATTTCAGAATCGCTTAAATATCACGCCCAAATCCAGAGTTTGAAACTCCGTCAGATTATTGATTATTGTTGTGTCAAAATGTTTTTTTTAATAAGTTGTATAAAAAACGGTAGACATTTTTCTTGAAAATTCTATAAAAGTTTTTGACACAGTTTGTGGCAAGCATATATAAAACAAGGGGAACTATATATATTACCGGCTGTTCGGATGCTCTTTTGTTTTTTCCTTTTTTTTTTTTTTGTTTTTTTTTTTGGGGGGGGGGGGGGCTTGTCAGAGAATTTTGGCCTTAAAAAGAAACACCAAAATACTGAGGACCTTTTTTTTTGCTCACAGCACCTCCAGTAACAAAATCGTTCCCAGGCGCCTGCAATTACCTATGGGATTGTTTGTGAAAGGGAGGGGGATTATATGTATAACGGAGTGCCCATGCACGCTGGAGACGGGAGCAGCCCCCCCCCCCTCTTGCATTTGAGGCATTTCCAACATTATTGGAGGGGCCGTTGTGCTTCAAGATATAATTTGGTTGATTTAGTTTTCCGCTCTGTCGACATGCCATCCAGTAGCACCCATCCCCACCTGGATAATGGTGATTTTGCGTAAACACTGTTTCTGGATGCCACTGTCTAGTAAAAGTAAATTCAACTAAGAGTTACATGGTGTAGAGTGGTCATTTGCAGGGGCGTCGCTAGAGCGGGGGTGTGTGGGGTGTCACCCCCCCCCTCAAAATTTCTGTCGGCAAATGTGCCACCTCTGTCGGGCAAAAAAAAAAAAAAAAAAAAAAAAAGGAGGGGAAGAAAGGGAAGAGGAAAGGAAAAGGAGAAAAGATAACGGAGAAGGAAAAAAAAGAAGGAAAGGAAAAGGGAAGGGAAAAAAGAAGGAAAAACTTGCCAATATGTATGCTCGATTTCAAAAAACACTGGATAGTTAATATTCGGGCAAAAGGCGTCCCCTTCCGGCAATAGGCTGCAGATTTTCAAAGTTCCGATATTCGGCATTCACCTTTTCATATTCGGGCAGCGAAGAGCCAGAATATATTTGGGCAGCGAGGTTCCCAGATAATTATGTAATTTCTGTTTATAACTTCTGTACATTTTCACTACGAAAAGTTTTTTTTTTTAATGTACTCAATTGAAAAGTTGATATTCGGGCAAAAGGCGTCCCCCTTCGGCAATGGGCTGCATCCCCCCCCCCCCCCCCCCGAGGATTTTCAAAGTTCCTTTATCGGGCATTCACCTTTTCATATTCGGGCAGCGAAGAGCCAGAATATATTTGGGCAGCGATGTTCCCAGATTATGTAACTTCTGATTGTAACTTCTGTATATTTTCACTACGAAAAGTTACAAAATAAAATGAAAAGTTGATATTCGGGCAAAAGGTGTCCCCCTTCGGCAATGGGCTGCAGCACCCCTCTCCCGAGGATTTTCAAAGTTCTGAGAATCGGGCAACCACCACTTCAAAGTCGGACAGCGAGGAGCCAGAATATCCACATATTTGGGCAGCGAGGTTCCCAGATAATCATGTAACTTCTGTCTGTAACTTCTATACATTTTCACTACGAAAAGTTAAACAAATTTGCTCGCTCGCAAATATTTAGAAATTGAATAGTTATAATCGGGCAAAATGTGTCAGCCCCCTCCTTGCGAAAATTGGCATGTATGATCAAGATCTCTACATCCGGCTCTACATCTGTGATTTTCTTTAATTATTATGGGGGGGGGGGGAGATTAGGGTGCAGCATTATTATCTGCAAATGTGGGTGTCACACCCTAAACATTTGTCGGCAAATTTGGGTGTCACCCCCCCCCCCCCATTCAAAATGTTCTAGCGAGACCCCTGGGCATTAGTACCTTATAATGCCCCGATCAATATCAAAATAACTTTTGGTTGTATTACTAAGAGTTTCAGTTACATGTGAGTATTTACCCGGATCTCTATATGGACAACCTATACATACATGCATAGTGCTCCGCCCACCTGTTGAAAAAAATTGAAGAAGAAGAAAAAGAATGAGATGAAGAAATAACTAAATGAGAAGGCCCAAATCGAATTACCAAAGTCATTGATATCAGTGTATTTAGCCTCCCCAGCACCCCCGCTCGGAAATCCAGTGATTGAGGAGGGTAACAAGTAACCAGTTACGCTATGCGGGATAGCCAACATAACGCCTTAGTGAGATTTTTTTCCCGCCAGCCTTCCAAGATTTTTTTGCGCCAGCCCTCCAAAAGTCGCTCGGTGTATGTATACTTGTCTTTCAAAATCTTTTTGGGGTCAAAAGTTGCAGGGGGCAGTCTGTCCCCCCCCCCCCCCCGGGTACGCTAGTGGTCTATACCATTAAAGATATAACGGAGGCATAATTCGGCAAATTTTATGAATTAATTTTGATGCAGAGCTGAGCATGGCAACGTTTTCATATCAAAATAGCATTAGGACTTATGAAAATGAACCTATGAAAATGTCGATAACTTTGATTAATCACTTCTAAAGTAATCGGGCATCTCTATAGGGGCGAGGAACTCTCCCATTCAAAATTGTGGATTTCAAGCCTTTATGACCAAGGAGTTCTGACCTGACCCTCTCAAGATTCTGCAGCAAACGCGTAGCCAGGATAGGGAGGGGGCGGTAGCAGTTGTGATGAGCACGCGAAGTAGCTCCCCAGGGGGGGGGGGGGGGTGCAGGGAGGGGGAGTTTCCCCCTCCCGCGCGAAGCACGAAAGCTCTGACGTACGTTTGAGTAAATTTGAGAGAAAAATAACGGCTCGTAGCAGGGGTGTCGATCCGTGTTCACGATTGGGGGGATGACCGGCGAGGAGCGAAGCCAGTGGCGTATCTAGGGATTATATCGCCCGGGGCAAAAATGAAGTTACGTCCCCCCCCCCCCCCCCCGAGTGCCCAAACTTGTTTATCTTAGCGAGGGAGCAAAGCGACCGAGCGGCAAATTTTTCAATTTTTAACCCTAAATAACGCAATTTCTTATGCCATTTACCCAGGAAATTTTGCAATTGACCACCGCAATTCAGCGGTATAGAGAAGTTCGAATTTTATACATTGCTAAACGGTTTTCTATTCACTCACTTCTACAATCGGGAGCAAAACTAACGAAAACCCTAAATAGGCTTGAGAAAGAGTCGAGAAATTCAGCAAGGCTACCTATAGTTGAGAACCTTTGCAAATGCTGTTTTATATACTTTATCCTATACTGGGGGTGCAATATTTAGCAGGAGTCATTATGAAAATTACGTGATATAGCGAGCAAAGCAATTGCATCCTTATTTTTTCAAATTTTGAACCCTTTAAGCTATTTAAGGACTATATATAGGCCTACTGGGGGCGCGAAATTACAAGATCCTGGAGGGAAATCATTATGCGAGGGAGCAAAGCGACCGAGCTTTGAAAAATGTTCTCATTTCAAACCTTCAACAACTTCTACTGCACTTACAATGCGGATTTGGGGCGCATAATCCGTAAGGATTATGAGTTTTCTTCATTTCCCCCTTTTTACTTTCTCTCCTTTGCGTTTTTGCGCCCCTCCAAGTGACGCCCGGGACACGCGCCCACTGCCCCCCCCCCCTATATACGCAAAGCGACAAAGTGGGGGAGTAGGGGGGTATCAAAAAAAAAAATCAAAAATCTGTCTATAAAACTTGCATTTCAGAGCATCATAAACTGTTTTTTTAATGAAAAGAAGGAATGCACGGAGCTACGCTAATTGAGAATAACAATGCGAGCGAAAGAAATTTTCTTTGATATTTTCGCATTGAAATTATGGAATTTCTTATTTCCTTACTTCTAATCATTAAAGAATGTAATGATATTTCAAGATCAAACATAATGAGTTTGAATAATTATTAGTTTAAAGTTAATGTATCATAATTCTTATTTATTTTATCAAAAAATATTGGGGGGGGGGGGATGATAACACAGGCCATCCCCCACCTCAAATTTTTGGGGGATATATACCCCCCATCCCCCCGGGATCGACACCCATGGCTCGTAGAAAACCCTTTTGAAGGCGGAAAGTTAATTCGACGCCCTGACCGCTTTTCAATTATTTGGACGCAATACTGCACTGTAGGCCTATGTATCAGGGGCGGGTGCAGGTTTTTTAAGATGGCGGGGGGGGGGGGGCGACCGCCACGCCGCCCCCAGCTGGCTACGCGCCTGTAGTATGCAGTCTTCATCACCTTTTCATTTTCAGTTTCTTTTTCATCATAAGCTACCAGCAAGTCCTGTTTTCTCATTCTTCGCCTTCTTCGTCATTGTGGGTTTGTATCACTATCACTATCAGATTTATTTGGGGAAGAGATTCCGAAACTACTACTACTCATTTTCACTCCATATCAAACCATCGATCTCCATTATTGAGCTGAGGGGTGTGTCATGCATTGTGGCATAACCTAACGCATGGCGATTTTGCTTCTCAAATTGACCACGCCTCAATCGGCCAACCATCCAAATTAACCCCGCCCAAAAAACAAAAAAAGTCTGTCGAAAGCATTTCTGGAAAATGGCCGCTGGTCTCAGTCGATTTTGGGCTTGTGCTCAAGTTGTAACGCAAATGGTTGCAAGGAGAGGAGTTACATCTCTTGCAGGGAGAGATGCACAGATACCAAGATCTGTCAAAATTGTTGAAGTTGGACCACGCGATGGGTTGCAAAATGAAAAGGTGCGTACCAAAATGTCAATAGGCGATTATCATATTGCACCACATACTCATATCTGTGCTGTAAATTTCAGCTTGCTTGCAACGCGACATTATCATCATACATCACTACATCAGTACTAATAATATAGCCTAGTACATTCTAGACCGAAATTTTCTGTCTCTCGTTCGTTAGCCTCTTATTTGGATAGGGTCGGCCATTCACTTAGACTTAGAGACAGAAACGCTCCATTCACTCACTCACAGGTACATTACTGTAAAAAAGTTGGTATTTTCTGTCGCATGTACTAAAGTAGACCGAAAGCTTCAGTCTCTGTTCGTCGGGTGTTCCACTGGACTACGTCTTGCTTCACTACACCTCCTTACATAGACTGAAGTTCGTCTCTCACTCTGTACCAGGGACTAAGGACGAATTTTCATTTTCCAATAAATACATTATTTTATTAAAATAAACAACTCAGAATGAGAACAACGGTAATATAATATGCTTGAATAAATTTCTTACCCCAAATTCCTCGTCTGGTACACGAATCTGATCATTTGAAGCATGGAAGTTGCACGTCAGTAGCGAGTCGCTGACAGCCATTCTTGGTTATAATCACATGACCCGGAAGTAGGCCTAGTCGGAAGCGTATAGAGATTGTGTAGTAAAACGCAGCGAATACTCAGTCAGTCAGTGCGAAGGGAGTTCAAACCAGAGTAAGTCCGAAATTTTGTTAATTATCTGTATATTTTTCGGGGTTTTTTATGATGTATTGAAATATGAGAACCCTAGCACCATCTATGTGAAATTTTAGAGAAAGGGGATGGCTTATAGGGATGGAAAATCAGATCCCCCTTTTTGGGGGGATTTCCTCATAGGCAATGTATTGTAAGATCCCCTTATCTACCGCGAAGGTTGGGTAGCCGTCTGTGTAGGAGGAGAAGGTAAAAATAAGAAAATGTTAAAGACTCCTCCGAAACAGACGGTTTTCAGCTGTCTAGTACTAAAGGTACATGTATGGGGGGGAAATAAGATAAATATTTTAAATACTTGCTTTCAAATTCAGCCCTTAAAAATCTCACCCCTACATCAAATGGCAATTAGGAAGAACTCTTGATATTTTCAGCAAAATCCAAAGTCAAAATCTTGTCCAAAACCGGAGAAATCCCCGCCGATTTGTTTTGCGATCGCGTGTTGTTTACAAACTGCCGATGTCTTAGACTAAAATCGGCCAATATAATTTTTGTCCACGAAGAAACTCGGGATCGCAAGCGCACATCGATCTTTACGATCGCGCACACAGAAAATCGGAACTTTTCCGTGTACGCCATAGGGACCGAATTTTTGAGGACAAAACTCTTTTGGGGAGATGTCAGCGCCCGCGGCGACCAGGAAATGTACACAATGACTCCGATAGCTCGTTTCGCGAGAATCAACAGTAAATTACGGATTTCATTTTTGGAAATATCTTTTCCAACATTGGTGAGTTGAATTTATTGTATTTCTTGGATATTTTGGGGTCGGTTTTTGAAAATTAAATGCCGATTTTGAGTGAATATTGGAGACTTTTGTGCAGTGGTGTTTTAAAAAGATGAGGTGTATGACTGCCTATATTATACACACGAAGTATAGGAATGTAGCTATGAGTGCATTCACTCGCCTGTGCAAACTCACTGTCAACCGCTTGACAGTAGGCATCACTCATAGCTACATTCCTATACTTCCATGACTTCGTGTGTATAATGTAGGCAGTCATACACCTCAACTTTTTAAAACACCACTGCACAAAAGTCACAAACATTCACTCAAAATCGGCATTTAATTTACAAAAACCGACCACTAAATATCCAAGAAATACAATAAATTCAACTCACGGATGTTGGAAAAGATATTTCCAAAAATCAAATCCGTAATTTACTGTTGATTCTCGCGAAACGAGCTATCGGAGTCATTGTGTACATTTCCTGGTCGCCGCGGGCGCTGACATCTCCCCAAAAGAGTTTTGTCCTTAAAAATTCGGTCCCTATGTGGCATAATAATAATAATAATAACGTCTATTTATATAGCGCTTTTCAGAAGTAAACTAATATCAAAGCGCTTTACATAATACGATACTATTATTACCCCGGTCCTTGGATTCTGACATGCCCGCACACAATGTGTGCACTTTATCCGCTCCCTGGGGAGTATTCCAGCAAGAGCAGCCCAGTGGCGCTCAAATTGCTAAATTGCATACACAGAAAGTCCCGATTTTCTGTGTGCGCGATCGTAAAGATCGATGTGCGCTTGCGATCCCGAGTTTCTTCGTGGACAAAAATTTTATTGGCCGATTTTAGTCTAAGACATCGGCAGTATGTAAACAACACGCGATCGCGAAACAAATCGGCGGGGATTTCTCCGGTTTTGGACAAGATTTTGACTTTGGATTTTGCTGAAAATATCAAAAGTTCTTTCTAACGGCCATTTGAGGCACTCATAGGTACACGCCATTGCCGACTGTGTAGGAATGCAGCCAACACACATCCCATACCTAAACTGCATCACTGTGCATTTTTGGCTATATTTAAGTGAAACTCATATATTGCAGTTTACTTAAATCTAAATACTTATGTTGAATAATAGATGATTAAAACTTACCAGTTTGTTTTGTGACCTTTGAAGAGGGTTTCCTGAAATTTTGGGTACTTTTTGTCGATAACTCCTATCGAGACTGTCCCGTCAGCATCCATTTTGTATTTTTCACGATTATGATGAAGGGAGCCCTCAGCGCTCGTAGTGGTACCGGCGCGATCGGTTCGTCGATCTCCTACGAAGACCTGGAAGGGCCAAACTGACGACGTAAAAAAATAAAAAATATTACGTACGTACGTAATATTTTTTATTTTTTTACGTCGTCAGTTTGGCCCTTTTTGAGCAGCCCAGACTCTGCACTGTCGATACATGTAAGTTTCAATGTGGACATCCACCATCCAGAAATTGATATCATCGCTTGAAATTTTAGAAAAGTTTTGGCCGTTTTCATCATCGAATTTCATCAGTAAAATGAGTAAAATATTTATTAAAACAGTGAACATAACTTTTGTTAATTATCAAAGTATGAAATGATTCATTTTGACTAGATTCTAGACATGCGCCAGCTTTCAAATAGGTCACGCAGGAAACTCTTGCACAGCGGGTCTGTCAGAAGCCAGGCCGCCGGTAACTCCAGGGAGCTCCAGGTACAACTATCCAAAGTCGACCTAGCCCATTTTATGGCTAATCGCATCGCTTAATTTCGGCAGGTAAGATAGAAATTTGTACTTACACTTTAAGAGAATTACTGTAACTATGTAGCAGGCTCTTTGATTTTACGATTTAACGATTGTTTCGATGAAAAAAATGGAATTTCCTCGCCGAGCTGATCTTTTCCCCGTACTGTACCGTCGATTCAAATGACTCGATCGCACTGTGTGTAATGTACCGTATATACGTCGCTGACTCGATCACACAGTGCGATGGAGTCATTTGAATCGACGGTACAGTACGGGGAAAAGATCGGCTCTGCGAGGAAATTCCATTTTTTTTCATCGAAACAAACGTAAAATGAAGGAGCCTGCTACATAGTTACAGTAATTTTCTTGAAGTGTAAGTACAAATTTCTATCTTACCTGCCGAAATTAAGCGATGCAATTAGCCATAAAATGGGCGAGGTCGACTTTGGATAGTTGAACCTGGACGTAGGCCGCCGGGTGCGCCGGGCCAAGAGCTGGCACTCGGTCGATGATACCCCGCCAGTGGTCTGGCTTCTGACAGACTGCTGGACGTGGTGGGCGCGGCAGAGATGGCGCATCTGACACTGGTCAAATGTTTTTGTCGTGAATTATGATTTATGAATCAAACATATCCACATTTCTATGAATTTGACTGTTATTATACTTTCTTTTCAAATATGATTATGTAATTCTTGGGGGAAAAATAAATTTCAACTTTCTCTTCAAATTTTGTTCAATCTGAATTCAATTGATTAAAAATCAAATTGATGAATATTTTTATTAATTATTCTAATTTAAAATTAAAAAAAAAATGTTTTTATTATTTTCAGCTTTTATTTTGTGTTTGTTAAATCATTATAAATTAAAAGGCACCCTGAATCAAACTCTATTTTAATGTGCTTTTTTATACATAATATTCTTCGTTTTCTACAATTGTATTAAATATTTTCCATATTTTGCATAATTTATTAAAGTTAATTAGCATAAATCAATATACTTACTGTTAAGAAAGTAACTAATTAGTAGCTGCTCCAGGCTCAATTTCAGCTTTTCATTGATAGTGTGACATGAAATTCCCTCCATCAGTAGGCGATATTGGTCACACATTTTTTCATGCCCTCCATTGGTTTTACATTAAGACAGTGGCCGGAAATATGGTTGAAATGACAGGACTTAAATTATCATAACTTTTTAGTTACTTGACCAATTTGAAAGTTGTTAGTGTCATTGGAAAGGTCTCTTACAGAGCTTTCCTATGATACTATTTGTATCAAGATGTATGCAGTTCAATTTTTTTTGTCACATAGCTACTGATTAAGATCTTTGCCTGTCATTGTCAATGTCATCAATATCATGCCTATAAAATATAATTAGCCTATACTATAGTATCAAAACTAAATTCTCCTTATTGATTAGAAGCAAATCAAACTTCAATCAGACATAGTAAGCATTTCGGCCAAAGTTGTTATTATGCCAAGCCGCCATTAAATCCGCCTGAACAAGTGAATAATTACATGTAGTCAAGTTTCTTGGTTTTCATTGTTGAAATTCAGTTATTTATAACGGAATAAACGCTATCGTTATCAGTTCATAACTGAAAAAATTATCAGCAAGAAAGAGCGGGATTCGAACCCGGTACCTTGAAAGCGAGTGCAGTGTACTGTAGAAAGAGAATACTCTGACAGTCTGACCAGACACCTTTACCACTAGACCACGAGTAATTAACAGCGAATCTGATCTTGCTGCACTAGATCTATTACTTAGTTTATTAAGATTTAAGGCTTTAGTTTACCTCCGCTCCATTCAAATCCTATCTATACCTCTGTTCTGCTGTTTTTTGATATCCTAGGTAGGATTCTTGCCAATTTGAGGATTACTGGGCATATTAGGTATAATAGCCAGCATTTCTATAAATGCATCCTTTTATTTATTTGTTCAACCATTAAAAAAAAAAAATTGGCATTATTGTGTTGAGGAAACCACCATTCACTCCGTACAGAAGCGCTTCATTGCGTTACACGCATTGGTTTCCTCTTTCCCCGTCCGTAGACTCTACACTTTTTTTTTGTGTGCGAAGGAGCGAGTGGTTTCCTCAACCACGATGTAGCCAAACATTTCACATAATAAAAGATATATTAATAACATGTAAAATTTTGTCATTTTCTTCTTTTTCTTCTTCTTCCTCTTCATTTTCTTCTAATAAAAGATACATTAATTACATGTAAAATGTTGTCCTTTTCTTCTTCATCTTCTTTGTCTACTCTTCCTTCTCTAAAGCTCTGAGTAAGACAATGTGATAGAGAGATGTTATTGTGTGTTGGAAAGTGCCATTAAGTCTTGAACAAAGCCTTGCTCTATGTCAAAGGCTCTCTTCAGCCTCAAAGTCCAGCTGACGTGACAATAAGAAAAAGCAAAAAAAGAAACAAAAGACATTGTTCAAAGTGACTTATGAAATGTAGTCTCTGTGTTTCAGCATGATTGCAACACAAAAAGAATAATGCATTTTCCATGATTCGATTAGAAAATAGTGATATGATTGTTAATGTTTCCTAAATCGGAGCTTACACAGTGCTCTGTGAAAATCCAGTTTAGTGACATAACAAACCGCTGAAAAATATTTCTTCAAACAAGCAAATTTCATAGGAAATGCTCATGGGCCAGAATACACTGTTTCACATTTCTTCTAGCTTTATTGGCTATCCTTTTTCACCATATGGGTATGTGTACATATATTGGTCCTGTAACTCCTGTTCAGTGAGAATGTTGGTATTTTATATGAATAAGTTGTTTATTTTGTGTATGTGAAAGCGACCTGATGATGTATGATGATTCTTGAACTCTTTTGAGTTTTTATATGTACTTTTCCAAGAGGTCACTCCAGACAGCTCTGGGGATAAACATGGATATAAACAGTGTATTGATAAACAATTCAGAATGACTTTTAGACACTGACTTTTCTCTAGCTGTACGAGCTCCTTGGCTTATCAATCTGGTACTGGCCTACGGAGCTGTACATGGGATCCATATACTGTGTGTAGAGGCAGATATAAAAAAAAAACTAGATATAAATTTCACCATTTCTCTCATACTGTTAGCCATGGAAACCACCCTCGGAGTTTGCTAAAGGGGTTACCTTCCAGGGATCAACTAAGATTGTAGAAATTGAATGAATAATAAACAAAAAATCTACAAAAATCGGCAGGTGTGATCAGGTTTTTTTTTACCTGGCATGTGTAACTTGTTTATATATATGGGACTACACATGCAAGGTAAGATTTATGTAGTGCCATATATACAAGTTACACAATCATGCCAGGTAGAAAAAACCTGATCACACCTGTCGAATTTTTTTTTCTTTTTTATTCATTCAATTTTTACAATCTTAGTTGATCCTGGAAGGTAACCCCTTTAGCAAACTCTGAGGGTGGTTGCCATGGCTAACAGTATGTGAGAAATAGTGAAATTTAGATCTAGGTTTTTTTTTTTATATCTGCCTCCACACACAGTATAAGGATCCCATGTACAGCTCCGTAGGCCAGTACCAGATTGATTAGCCCAGGAGCTTGTACAGCTAACTTTTCTCTAGAAATACTATTTTAATTATAAAATTCAATGTAATACATACATGTATCCTTATATGAAATTACATTTTCTTTTGTTTGTACAGGCATTGGTTCCAACAGAGACCAAGATCGAGCTGATAAACCGTCTATCTGACACTGGTCTAAGGGTGATTGAAGCTACCAGCTTTGTGTCACCAAAATGGATTCCGCAAGTGAGTATCAGGCTATGTTTATATGGGCAACCAATGTGGTGTGTGGTAAATAAATCAGAACAACTAACCCAGTGGATACTAAGCCCACAATGACTCAGAATGAAACCCATAGGAAATATGGGAAATATGAATACATTTATGAAACTGTCTGCAAAGTGTTAAGGTACTCTCAAAGTGCAGATCCATTACCAGATTCCAAGATTCAATTCACCTTGTCAGATATTGTATAAAGCACTGCTCAAGAATTTATTATGATTATTATTAATCCAGGAATATAGTGGTACCCACAGACGTCTGCAAAGGTCAAGGCACTCTCAAAGTGGAGTTCCATAACTAGAACTTAAGATTACCTGTAGCTTTATGCCGGAAGTGAATAATTATTATTACAAAAGGTAATGGAGCTTTGTCCATTCGAGGTACGGTATGTTTTCTGTAACAAGTCAGAATAATATACATGTACGGATGTACCATGCTTGTTGTTCTTTACACAGATGGGAGACCATACTGATGTTTTGAAGGGTATCACAAGGAGAGATGGGGTTAGCTACCCTGTCTTGACCCCTAACCTCCAGGGATTCAAGGCTGCTCTGAAGGCTGGGGCAGAGGAGGTCGCCATCTTTGGAGCAGCATCAGAAACCTTCAGCAGGTAAGAGAGGGGAAATACCTTGTTTGCATGCGTACAGGCAGTGCTGGACACTAACATGGGTCCGGTGCCCATTGGCAGCCAAATCTTTAATCTGGGGGGTGTTTCATAAAGCTGTTCGTAAAGTTACGAATGACTTTACGAACAACTGGAACATGTTCTTGGGTGCTATACTAATCAGATTCTCAATTACTTAGCACATGGACTGATCACCAGTCGTTCGTAAAGTCGTGCGTAACTTACGAACAGCTTTATGAAACACCCCCCTGGATCCCTAAATTAAACAATTTAAAAAGGGCCCATGCATCTTCAAATCTAGACCGCAAGGGAAAGAAGTTATTGCACCTTCTCCGGCAACAATCGCTTCCTGGTCAGTTTCTTTTCCTCACTGAATTTTGTATCTTATACTAGTTGAGTTTCTAACTTTCAACACTGGACCCAAATGTACCTAACCCTAACCCTTAATCATATCCTAAGCGTAACCTAAATAAAAATTGCAATCCTAACTCTATCTCTACCTAACCCCATAACTATGATGAAATAAATCCCAATTAAATTTTATGAGCCAAAACAGATGTCAGATCTCCATACGGTATTCTACATTGACACTAATATTACCTACATGTACATAATTTTTTGCTTTTGATATGAAGAATAAATAGTCACTGCCAAAATACAACTTCACTGCTACTAAAAAGGCAACATTTTTTCATAGACGTAGATGCGTAGTCTAGTTTTGGATAAGTTTGAAGTATGTTTCACAAAGTGCTGGTATACTGGTTACAGTTGAGCTTGTAAGATACTATACAAAAGCACTGCGTAAGAATTTATGTTTATTAATTCAGAAATATAGTGGTACCCACACATGTAAACCTAGTACTGTATCCAAGCTCATAATCTATGTCATTCAGAAGGTGCTTTTCTCCATCATGAAATTCTGAGAGGAGTTGTTGCTGTGTGATGTCACTTTATTGTCTCTGTATATAGTCCCTGTATATAGTCCTTATTGGTTTCAATATATCCAGTGATAGTATCTCAGTAATTCAGCTGCGTAATATCACTTTTGTATATGATCTATTTGTAGGAAAAATATAAATTGTTCTATCGACGAGAGTTTGGAGAGATTTTCCTCAGTGGTTGAAGCAGCCCGTGATGCGAATGTCAAGGTCAGGGGATATGTATCTTGCGTACTAGGATGCCCTTATGAGGGCGCTGTTCAACCAGAAGCTGTTGCAAAGGTGGGTAGGCTATTTGTTGAAAGAGCTCCAGTGTGACAATGCGAAACTTTTTTTTTCAGAAGATAAGTAGAACACATAAAAACAGACCTACTTGAATATAGAAGACGTGGTCAATATTTCTATAGATTTTTAGAATTAAGTAAACACCCTTTTGGTTCTAAGAAGACATTATTTCCTACAATCATGGCTCAGGATGTTGTGTATTTTGTTTGCCAACCTTTCATTATTCAATTTACAGCAGTCATTTGATTAAGTACTGTTGTGACGAACACATTACAGTCCCCAAACAATCATTTTCTTTTGTGGACAGGTCGCCAATAAGATGTTCAACATGGGCTGCTATGAGATCTCTCTCGGTGACACGATAGGAGTGGGCACTCCTGGTGAGATGCAGACATTATTAGAAACAGTACTAGAAACCATTCCTGCCAAACATATAGCCGTCCATTGCCATGACACATATGGGCAAGCCCTAGCCAATATCCTGGCGGCAATACAGGTGAGGTGATATCATACTGCAAATAGCAAAGATCCAGTCTCTAACTTGGTATTCTGTTAAGGGCTGGTCACGTTTGATATCGATGACGATAACGAGGTTTTCGATTACAGGTACACCCTCCTACAGTGAAACCTGTCCATAAAGAAAATTGGTCTTTATGAGCAGGTGGTCTTTATAGACAGGTTCCTTTAATACACATTTCAATGATAAACGTGGTTGAAGGGGAACATATATTGTGGTCTTTATAGACAGGTGGTCTTTCTATACAGGTGGTCGCTAAAGCAGGTTTGACTGTATATATATATATGTGCGTACTTGTGAATATGCTCTTGTCTGTTAATAGCAGAGCAGCCCTTGGGCGTACCTTTAATGAAAAATCTTGTTATCGTTATCGTTATCAGATAACTGTGACCAGTTCTTTATGCTTCTCTTCTTTTCAGTTAGTGATATGATTTATGCATTCCTGTTGTTGATTGTTGATAAATGGAAGTCCCATCACTAGACAGTCACTTTTCCTGAAATGTATTTTTAGGGAATATACTCTCTTGCATATCATCATGTGTGGTTAATTTTCAGTGCGCTCATTACTAGGTATTCCATTGGATCTTGTGGACTAAATTAGCGAATTAGTATATCATTCATTCTCAGCATGAGATAAGCGTGATGATTTATTATCTGTTGGAAAACTGTTAGAAAACAAAAACTGATTTGTACATCAAACGTTTTATTGTTTTTTTCAGATGGGTGTGATGGTAGTGGACTCATCCGTAGCTGGTTTAGGGGGATGCCCCTATGCTAGGGGAGCATCAGGCAATGTAGCAACTGAAGATGTAGTTTACATGCTCAATGGACTTGGTATAGAAACGGTAAGTACAGAGGTACAGGAGTGAGTAAAGAATATATATGTATATGTATATACATATATATAATATATAAAGAAAGTGTTCTGCGTCGGTTTAGGTAAAATATAAATAGAAAAGGCAAATATAAATCAAAAAACCGTAGAGATGTCAATTATCCGATATTTCGGGCATAGCCCTTTGTCAAGGAATGACAAATTTATTAAGCGTCAAGCAAAAATAAGGGCAAATAAAAGACGCGCAAAATGGTCGCGTAGAAACAAGATGTAAAAGACGCGCAAAATGGTCGCGTAGAAACAAGATGTAAGAACGCCCCAGAAGTGACGTAACAATACATCAAGAGAAGAATAACGAAGAAGAGCTAAGAGAGAGAGAGAGAGAGAGAAAAGAAAAGAAAGAGAGGGAAAGAGAAAAGAGAAAGGGACAAGAAAAAGAAAAAGATAAGAAAAGAAAGAAAGAAAATTACGTGATGGGAAATGAGCGGAAAGAAACATTAATTCCTCTTGGTTGGAGGCAGCCAAGGCGAAAAATCATACGTTCCTCTTCCTGCTTGCGTAGCTGGTCGGAGCTGAAAGAACTGCGTACTATGCACACTTCAAAGTTCTGGATGTCATGGTTGTGTGAATTAAAGTGAGCAGCCACAGGTAATCCAGTCGTGTTGAGTCGTATGGACCTCAAATGCTCTGTCACAAGATCAGCTAGTCGGCGCTTAGTTTCTCCTATGTAGAGCTGAAGACAATGGATAGCATAAATGCAATCATCCGTTGTGCAGGAGAACTTTCCATGGATGGCCCATTGAGAGAGGTCAGGAGTAGTAGGCAGTCGGGAAGATACCAAGGCTTGTCGCAACGAGTGATCCTTACGATACGCTATGAGAGGCGGCTCCTTGAACATCCCTGCGGTAGTTGGGTCATCTTTGGTATCTTGGTATCTTGGCCTTGGTATCTTCCCGACTGCCTACTACTCCTGACCTCTCCCAGAGCGGTACCTATCCCTGTGGCAGACCCAGATGCAACACCTGCAAAGTCACCACTGCCACTACCACCATTAGGGGTCCCAAGTCTCAATGGGCCATCCATGGAAAGTTCTCCTGCACAACGGATGATTGCATTTATGCTATCCATTGTCTTCAGCTCTACATAGGAGAAACTAAGCGCCGACTAGCTGATCTTGTGACAGAGCATTTGAGGTCCATACGACTCAACACGACTGGATTACCTGTGGCTGCTCACTTTAATTCACACAACCATGACATCCAGAACTTTGAAGTGTGCATAGTACGCAGTTCTTTCAGCTCCGACCAGCTACGCAAGCAGGAAGAGGAACGTATGATTTTTCGCCTTGGCTGCCTCCAACCAAGAGGAATTAATGTTTCTTTCCGCTCATTTCCCATCACGTAATTTTCTTTCTTTCTTTTCTTATCTTTTTCTTTTTCTTGTCCCTTTCTCTTTTCTCTTTCCCTCTCTCTTTCCCTCTCTTTCTTTTCTTTTCTCTCTCTCTCCCTCTCTCTTAGCTCTTCTTCGTTATTCTTCTCTTGATGTATTGTTACATCACTTCTGGGGCGTTCTTACATCTTGTTTCTACGCGACCATTTTGCGCGTCTTTTACATCTTGTTTCTACGCGACCATTTTGCACGTCTTTTATTTGCTCTTAATTTTGCTTGACGCTTAATAAATTTGTCATTCCTTGACAAAGGGCTATGCCCGAAATATCGGATAATTGACATCTCTACGGTTTTTTGATTTATATTTGTCTTTTTTATATAATATATATATATATATATATATTTATAATTCAATAATTACTAATACCAAATGCTATAAACTGACAATTTTTGTTTGCGACGATACAACTGCTCATTTCCCCACTCCCCAAAGGAACAGTTTTGTAAACCTGATGTATAAACAAACCAGATGAATGCAACTGCGTCTCCTATATGCCCCTGCCTAATTCAGTTAATTTTATGGCTCAAAGTGTTATTGAAATATTATAATAACCAGAATAAAAAAGCCTACAATAATTACTTGTTAATTGACATCTTTGACCTTAAACCCAAAAGTCTGATCACTTTATCAAACAAACTAACATCTTTTATTTCATGCATATTGACCTCCATGACCTTTGGCTTTGACCGACTGAACCTAAATCTAATCACGTCTTATCACAATTTTGATGTACACTGGTTCCTACGTTTGAACTTCAAAACTAAAATAGTTGAGATATGGTGATAAAACACTAAAAAATAATTTTGCATATATTACCCTTTATGACCTGTCACCTTTGACCTACATAAACAAAAATCTAATCAGTTCTTCTCACTATGGTAATCCATACTATTACCAATTTTGAAGTTAATTGCTCAAATTGTTCAAGAGATATTGCAATAACAAGGCTAAAAACCTGAAATTTCATGGTAAATTTGAACTTTGACCTATGTACCCTAAAAGCTAATCAGATAGTCTCACTATGATGATCCATACTCGCACAAGACGTTAACCTCTGTGACCTTTGACCTTTGACCTATGTACCCCAAAATATAAATGAATGTTCTTCCTATGGTGATACATCTTAGCACCAAGTTTGAAGTTTGTCCCTCAAAAGGTTCTTGAGTTACCGTGAGAACTAGGCCAACACCAGGGCCCTGTTGCATAAAACTTGTCATCAATGACAAGTTTCAATAACTGTCATAAGCTACTGAAATCCTTGCATCTGAATAGCTGAGAGAAAATTTGTCAGTAAAAATCAACAACACGAAACTTGATGAAACGCCCTCCTGAAATTTCAGAAATTGACCTCTATAATGACCTTTGACCTTCATATCCCAAACTGTAATCAGATCGCCTTCCTATGGTGATATATTAGCACCCAGTTTGAAGTTCATACCTCAAATGGTTCTTGAGATTTCGGGAGAACGGGAAAGTGGGAAGGATGGACGGATGGACAGACGGACAACCCAAAAACATGAGTCTGGCACCACCTTCGCTGGGCGAAGGCATAAAAACTATTTATGTACAAATATATTTTTTTATCTTTGTTTGATACCACTTTTGACTGAACTCGTTTGCTGGTAAATGTATGTTTGCTAGTACCTTTGATAATGTACCATTGCCATCAAACCAACATCTTTTAACCTGAAAGCTAACAACAACGTTCTCATGACATATTTTTGTATTTTCTCCTATTTGTACTGCAGGGAGTCAACTTGGAGAAGATAGTTTCAGTTGGACAGTTCATTTCCAGAGAACTAGGGAGACAAAACACTTCCAAAGTGGGAAGTGCAATGAGCAAATTATGATGGAACCACCTATCTCTGAAGAAATGTGTTGTGCAATTGCCAAAGACAGTTTCGTAGACCCTTTGTTTATACCTTTGCTCCTGTTTTTTTGAGAAATGACTCGAAGGACCATTGTATTAATAGCAAACACAATAAGCTTGTTTTATTGATCCTAAAGTTAAGGGAATTGTCTAGATCAGTCAGTTCAGACTGATATGTGCTGTATTCACACCATCTCAATAAAGCATTTACTGTCGAGTATGAAATATAAAAAACAAGCTTTTACATTGCATATTTCAAATCGATTGTCGAGTGATGAAGCTGCTCGGGATCATTGTTGTTTAACGTGGATTAGCAAGTTATCTGATGTAGCTTTGTTCCTCAAAGATCCTTCGAATTTTTGTCCATGTATTTCCACATTATTTTAAACTTCTAATTTACTTTAGCAAAGTGATAAGGACCAGCCCACCCCCCTAATCCAAGTGAAATGGTACCATCTTTTTCTAAATAGTTGTGCAAATTTTGAACCATTTCAACTCTCTCTCTATTGTGTGACAGCTTAATGTGTAATATTACAGAATGTGAAGTAGTAGTAAATTATTAAAACATATACCCACTCATCCACAACTGAAGTTAAGAGAGGACCCTTTATTAGATATGTGCCCAATTGAAAAGCCAGCTACATAGATACTCCCTGTACAGTGATGTACGTGTTGGTGCGTAGTTTCGAGGGCACCTTCAGATGAAAGTCACCCTGTCTATATCTCATTAGTGTACTTTGTATTCAGGTTTTATTCAGTGTTTATGAAGAGAAAAGGTGCAACAACAACAACAATAGGAGGATTAAAGGGATGCTGTCTGACACCTGTTGGGTATTAAGGGGGACAATGCTACCCCCTGGAAGTGTCAAGAGTAGACTACAAAAATTATACAGCATAATCTGGAGCTATTCATAGAGCCATCTACACAAAACTAATTGGTAGGGCAGCTTACCTTTATCATGAACATGGAACCAGGTCTGGTATACTCAACTGATGTCAGAGATATGAGTATTTTACTCAGTTTTCAGCTTAGATAAAATACTTTGCGCACAAGCGCCCATTTAATGCAACACGTTTATTGTGCAAAACTTTGGATTTGCTATGTGATGTCACAATGGCTGTCAGGAAGTATTTGGGCTTACAGTTGCCTTTACTTGGAGATGTGATGACTTACGCCATGTTAAGTTATATGCAAAGTAAAATACTGGCTTAATTCAAGTATTGAACTGAATACTAAACACATAACTGTAACAAATATTTTGCTGCCCAAATTGGAAATTTCATTTCATATCGTACTAATTCTTACATTGGTATTTTGTAGCAGTTGTTTATAATTTGGTTAACTTGTGCAATATTTGATATATATTGAATGTATTTTGCAGTATTCAAAGATTAAATATTATGTTTTTGCTGCAGTTCTTATCACATCTAATTAAAGCTTAGAGACCGCCCCGTGAGCAGAATAAAATAATCTTTAAGAAGATTGTATCTGAAATTCAACCCATCGCTCTAGACTTTGATAATCTCTCATTTCTTAGAGGTTAAACACAATATTGTTTAGATTTTTTTTATTACTGAAGGCTGAAGAAAATAAGCTTTTTCTAATCTTATTTGAAGAGGTTTAATTTAGACTGAATTAAGGTGGAGGGTTCCTACAGGATACAAAATATCAATGTGAAATAAGTAGCGAAACATGTGAACAAATGGCTCTATGCATGTACCTGTACTATTTGCATATAAATTATATTGATTTTTATGGGGTACCAAATTAGGTGTCGATTGTAGTTACATGTGTATGGACAGCAAATGAAGACAACTTGGAATTGAATAAACAATCTATTAATGAAAATTATTTTGCTAGACCGTATATATATATACCTACTTCCGATCATGGGGGAATCCTAACAATGCGGTTTATTCCGTCACAATAAAAATTGGGCGTTAAGGGGAATTTCGACGGGCATTACGGGGAATGATAACAATAGGCTTAGATAAAAGGATTCCCCCTATGGCTGCAACTAGAGTAATATATATATATATAATAATAATGAAGTGTGTGATATAATTTCAGTTAGTACTTCTAGTGGTTAGTGCTTTATAGCTCCTATTTGCAAGAAACCTAAAGATCATTATGACTCTGTCTATAATTTTTCATGCTTTTCTATTATATGATCATTGTTATTAAGTGGGATGTATGATTGACACTGTTTATGGTCTTCCAAGTGATGAAACTAACCCCATTGAGTTCCTTGGCCTTATTAAACTTCTGGTTACTTTTTAAAACTTGCATTCTGGCAAGGATAATTTTAATTATAAATCATGATTGGAATCAAACAAAATATGCTTAGAATGTCAATGTACATATTTCCAAAAGTCTTTGTTTATGGAACAGATTTAGTAGAAAATGAATGATATCTGAATTACCGACATACATGTGCATTTACATGTAGTAAGATCAGAGTGTTGGGTACATTGGAGACTGCAATGAAATACATTGTGCTGCATATTCCATGCTGGTATTTTTCATGGTATGTGGTTTATATGTAAACACATACTGTCATTTTTACAGGTATTTTATTCCCAACACTCATACTGAATCCCCCTTCACTGTATGGCAGCTTACTGGTATGCAATACTACCACCATGGGTATCTACATGCAAAGCTATACATTTGCATAAATTAGACATTATGCTTCATTGTTAAATTTCAATCACCATAAGCATCCATGAAGTGCCAACTTCAAACAAAGTGATTAATAGCTTACAATAAAAGCCTCTATATGCTGAAGTACATGTGCACTAGACATCATGGTTTTAAAAGTGCAGTTTTCTAAGCAGGGACTAGTCTGAAAACTATTGCATCTTTTTTTTAAAGTGAAAGGTACTATATTTTCATTGTTAAATAAAATTAAGCCGAGTCATAGCCATAGGTTTAATAGTGACTGCTTGGATAGCTGTGTATGAAGATGGTTCACAAAGATGTCTCTGCAGGCACTAAGCAAAATAGCTTATTTTCTGATATTTTCTGAAAACCATACTCTGTACTCAACTGACCGGGATAAAACATCCTTGCTGGTGAGTCGGGCTATCTATTCAGTGATATTAAACCTTGATATGGGAATACAGTGACTACCTCAAGCTTGTGACATACATGCAGTTTTAATATATATTTTGTAACTGGTCATCGCACAAAGCATGGGGACTGATGACTGCATGAGTCACTTAACCCGCTTCCTACTGGAACCGAGTGGTCCCTGTATTAACCCTTTCAGGACAGGAATAATTAAAGGCCTTAATTGATCACATTTTATTCTTCAAATTGGCAACATTAATATTTTTCTTTTAGTGCTACATAGTTCTAATAAGTTGTAATATCTTTGAAAACAATATACATGGAAATATGTCGAAAAGTGAAAGAAATCGCCAATTTTGAATAAAAAACAATGATTTTGAACCTCTAAATGTGTTGCCAATTTAAGGATTTCAAAGCTTATTTTCGTTCTTTAAATTCCTGGCATCAAGAGCAATATGGTCATGCAACGAAACTGGACATAGTGTGTGCAGAAAATTTTGATCTTTCTACTTGCGCATTTGGTATATTTTTTTAGAGCTCTGAATCAAAAGTTATTGAGCCAAACCACAAAATGTGGTCAATTGTCTTGAAAGGGTTAAGTCTATGGGAATGAGAGAGTTCAGTAGTAAAAGTGCTAATTACTAACTTTTAAACAATATAAGCTATTTACAGGTTGACAGACAACTCTCGAAGCTTATACATGTGCTTTAAATTCAGAAGGAAAAAAAACCCTCATTGATATTATGTGCTTAATTCTATTGCAAATAAATATCTCCTAAATTTAATGGGGAAGGAAGAGGTAATAGATGGCTTCAATGTTCCGCCCAGTTTTTTTTAAGGCAATGATTGTTGTATGATGTAACAAAAATGTTATATTGTCAAAATTGTCATCCATGAATTAGAATGTGAAATATATGCAAAAAATAAGTCAATTACATCTTGAATTATATCTCATTTATTGATTTACAGGTGAATTGTCATGTTGGTATCATATACATGTTCAATTTTATTCACTTTTGATTAGTTCAATATTTAATTGTACATTTGCTCCAAAATACAGTGCGTCCCAGAAAAAACGAAACCGAGATTTATCCATGTTTGAACATATCTTAATCACAATTATGATTAATAAATGACACATATTTGTAAAGCTTGGATCCTCTTTTTTCATTTGATGAATAAAGACTATACGAAGCGGGGCTACCAAAAAGTCGTTTGGCCAACGATATCTGAATTTCAAAGAGATAATCACATTTCTTGAAAGTTCATTTTTTGCCCTTTCATATGACACCTCAATCACAAAAAATGAGCCAGGAATGACAAAGCTCTGTTGGTATAAAGTGATGCTTGCATTTCCATGATTTATTAAAGGCTCCCAGATCGTCCCCATTCTGTTACCAGAAATACTAGTTGCTCTGTTAACTGCATAGTCAAGTATGTTAATGAAAACGTACCTCACTATCACACACGTAGGATGTGGTTAACTTTTTACTGCAAATTTCGCTATTAAACTCGTAAGAGCTACCCGAGATGGACGACGTGGACGTAAAGCAGTTCCCATCCCAACTATCAATCAGCTTTTATCATTTCGTAATCTTTACTTCATTTTATTGACGATCAGCCATGCATGAAATCTTTTGTCTTGTTTATTTATTGCTTGGACAGACAGCCAGTGCAAACAAATTTGTTTAAATCATGGAAATGCAAGCATCACTTTTACCAACAGAGTTTTGTCATCCCCAACTCATTTTCCTGACTGAGGTGTCATATGAAAGGGCAGAAAACAAACTTTCTAGAAATGTGATTATCTCTTTGAAATTCAGATATCATTGGCCAAATGACGTTTTGGTAGCCCCGCTTCATATTGTCTTTATTCACTCGTGCATGAAGTATGTATCATATGATTGCCATCAAATTAAAGAAGAGGATCCCAGCTTTACAAATATATGTCATTTATTAATCATAATTGTGATTAAGATATGATTAAACATTGATAAATCTCGGTTTCGTTTTTTCTGGGACACACTATATGGGGGATACACCAAGAAATTTTTAAGTTCACAATTTTTATGTATTTTGAATGAAGTACATGCAGTCATAGGATGATAAGCGCTATCATATTTCAAGCATTTATATACATTTTAAAAGAAAAATACATTGTGGTGAAATAATGTCTGAAATAATTCTATTCCAGCAATACATATTTATTTAGTTTATGCCTTATTTAATTTACTATTTGTTATTGATAACCATAAGCTTGTCTGAGCACGTGTCCGGACAATTACCCCCTGGAAAATCACCCCCCGGAAAATTACCCCCCGGAAAACTACCAGCCAAGGACACTTACCCCCCGGTATATTACCCCCCGGAAAATTACCCCCCAAGGACAACCACCCCCCGAGGACAATTACCCCCCCCGGCTAATTACCCCCCGAGGACAATCACCCCCGAGGACAATTACCCCCGGAAAATTACCCCCCAAGGACAACTACCCCCGAGGGCAATTAACCCCCGGAAAATTACCCCCCCCCCCAAGGACAACCAACCCCTGAGGACAATTACCCCCGGGTAATTACCCCCCGGAAAATTACTCCCCAGAAAATTACCCCCCCCCCCCCCCCCGGAAAATTATCCCCAAGATTAACCACCCCCGAGGACAATTACCCCCGGAAAATTACCCCGAGGATAACCACCCCGAGGGCAATAACCCCGCCCCCGGATAATTCCCCCATAAAATTACTGGCCCCCTGACCTTATAGAAGTTTGTCCTTTCATGAATTCTCGAAGCAAAGGACTGCTACTTTAACTATTTTAAAAAGGTTGATTTGTTGTGTTTACGCTTGACTAATATCAATGTGGTGAAAATCTCTATTGTCACCATACTTTTAATTAAAAATGTTTCGAAGATAAATCTAAGTATAACAAGGACATTAAACTATTTACATTATCTATCACACTCCATGTTAATTTAGTTGCCAATCACCAACAATTTTCCGCCTTAAAAGTGGATAACTTTAACAGCATATTAAATAGTGTTCAGTTTCCAGTTTTATTTTCACTTATAACAGAACAATCAATATTTAAAAAATTATGACAAATAACTCAGTGACATTACTTTAATGCATTTTGCAAATCATCATTTCAACTAAGGAGAAATGTAAAATTATTTGCTGTAAACCGTAAAAATGGAAGGATCTACTGAGACGCAGAGCTTGTGTAATAAATATACCTGTATAATATATATAAGGAGGAAAATAAGGAAAAATAAAATATTAATATGAAAGTGCGTAATGACATAATCATAACACAACAAATAACATAACTGTATATTCATCGAGGATTAAAGCAAGGATGTCTGTTATCGATGAGGGCTACCTCCCCCATTCTAAAAAGTTAATTTAAACTTCTCATTAACCCTTGGGTGAATTTAACAAAGGCAGGAATCATCACAAAGTGTTCTAAAGATAATTTAAACCTCTGATTAAATTTCTATATAGGAAATTTAATAATAGGTTGCGCGCAGATCTATGAGCGAGTATACGCGCTATATCCTGACGCCAAAAGAAAAGAGGACCCAACAAAGAAAATAGGGTGTAAGTTTTCATCATTTATGCATCCTCTGTAATTTTGCTAATCAACTGATCATGTATTTGTCTTTGTATGATCTATTTCATGATCTATCTCATGATCCATTTCATATTGAAGATATTATGCTTTCTGGTTCAGTAATTTCATTTGATTTTGTAGCTCTTGAGCAAGATTTTCAATCGGCGTGCAGGAAGATGATTTTAGTTACATGAAACTTATTCTAAAAACGTTGATTTTGTGAAAAACAACTATCAAAAACGGTTAGAGCATGTAATTTCATGAAGAAATATTAGTGACTTTCTTTCTGGGGGTAGTTGCGGGGGGGGGGGGGGGGAGGGGGAGGGGTAATTTTACAGGGGGTAATTGTCCTTGGGGGTAGTTTTCCGGGGGGGGGGGGGGTAATTGTGCTTGGGGGGTAATCGCCCATGTCATGTTGTTTGTGCTCGTTAGACCGGAACCTATTATGCAACAATAGCAGGCACGGAAGGCACATGTTGGAAGCGTGCGTGATTGTGAGTGAGTAGGCGTATGTACATGTAGTACCGGTACGTGCACAAAGCCCGGCACCCGGCCCCATGCTAGCTAGCGCTATAGCCCCCATGGCCATATGCATAACACATTGGTGAATTGAATAAGCCATATCATTATTTATAGGAGTTGGTTTTCCCCCTTTTAAACCTCTAGTACTATACTTTTTGTCAAAATGGCGAAAAGAGGACACAAACGCTCGAGCTCAGAAGTCAGCGATCATTTTCGTTTCATAAATGAGCAAGAAGTGGAGGATATCACCCTTGCATTTTTCTACAAACCGCATACTTTGACTCTTCTCTCCGTGGCTGTGATCGGGACATTTTACTTTGCTTTCACGGGGTAGGTGTGGCGTGATATCGTACTCGTAGGTATACCAGCGGGCTGGGTGACGGAGCTGGGAGGTCATGGAGGTTGGTCATGTTGAGTGCTACATGACTGGCAGCTAGCCGTATACTGTACCAGAAATAGATCTACACAGGTCACAGGCGCTTAGCCGGGGGGGGGGGGGGGGGGCAAATAACACCCCCACGCCCCCACCCCCCCAAAAAATAGAAAAAAAAGAAAAGCAAGAAGCCAAGAGGCAAGAGCGAAAAAAACGGGGAGGTGAGGGAAAAAAGCCTAAAAATAAATTACGGTGCTACGACTACGTGCTGTTATCTTTCTCTCAAAATTTGCTAAACTTAAAGGGCAAGAATTCCTTATGTCACAGACACAGTTTTCGTGTGAGAATGGGGAAACTCCCCCTCCCTGCACCCACGCTACATACAGCGCAGCAAGCCAGTAATTATTGCGTCCAAATTATTGAAAAACAGTGATCAGGGAGCTGGTCGTCGAACTTACCGTCTAAACAAAGTACTAAGTAGGCCCCCGGGGGGGGGGGGGGGGGGGCACTCACATATAATGTCACACATGTATGTGCCGGTGTGACATCTCCCATTTTCAACCTTCTCGGGCCGCTCCCATGATATGCAATTTTCACTAACCGCACCTCGATTGGCTGCCGACTCGCTCCCTAGATATGAGAAAACAATGCGCACAGCCCACAGCTGGGGGCGGCCTAGTGCCCCCTAGTGCTAGCGGCGGCTCAACGAGATCAATCTGCATGCGACATTGAGTTCTGAATTCAGTGCAGTGGCATGTACAGTGTTCAAAACAACGCTGCGTGTGAGAAAGGGGAAACTCCCCCCCCCCCAACCCCTTTTACATACAGTGCACACGTACTTACACTGCGTCTCATCTGTGCGCGCGGCCATTTTGTCATTTGCATATGCGCGCGTTGGCTCATCAAACAGCTGATCAAAAATATTGAAAAGAAATGGTATGGAAAAATCAACCAATCAAAATTGATATCCCCCGATAGGTAATCTGAATCTCATGTATATTCATCTACTGAATATGTATCTTCAGCCTCTTTCAAAATGATGTGATAAAATCTTACGTAGCTGCATAAAAATTCATACAAATATACTCTTAAAATGTTGAAATAATTTCGCAATTTACAGGGAAAATGGTAGGTATTGGAATTTGGCCCAAATTTTTAAAACTGCAGTTTTTAAAAAATTATATTGAATGAATCATTATTATTCAAAATATGTAAATTACGTAAACACAAACCAATTCCAGTACTCATTTTTTCTTGCAGAGCTCGTGAGCACGAAATCTAATGGGAAAATACAAATTTTTCTTCTTTTTTGCTCCCACATGTGGCAACAGGTTGGTTAAATGGAATTATGTTCAAGGAATCATCTTCATATCGAATTTAAGCTATGAAATGTTCTCTCGAAGTATATTCTTAAACAGTTATTTCCACTTTCAAGTCCGATGTCTGCAGATATTTCAGACAATACAAACTTTGATCTGAGACAGCGAGCTGCAGAAACGGCTTTCCATCGAAGCGCCAAGAGACCGTACGCCAAGCGTGTCGGCATCAAAAGCCAGCCCCACTCCGTGGGCGACTCGGTACTTTCGCGTACTTTTTCAGATGAGAAGGGGAATAGTTCAGCTTAAATATTTACATTTGTAATTGTGCTGATCCTATGATTATGAAAATTTTAGCAGTATGATCAGAAATATATTTGTCATTTTATCATTCGTTTAAAAAGTTGTTGAGTTACACAATTATTTTTTAAAAGCTAAATTTCTCCGTGTTTCTTTGCAAAACCGGGAAGCCAAGTCAACGGGAGGTTGACCTTGACGCGGCGCCCGCACTCTCGGCGTACGGTTAGGGTGCGTCGCGCTTCGATGAATTAGCTGTTTTTGCGAATGTATGATGATCATATTCATGAATATCTATTCACATTGGACTCAAGAGAGTGGGAAATAGCTCAGAAATATCCAGTACTTTTATATGAGTCAAGTTATATTCGATATGAGGGTGATGCTTTTAACATAATGGCATTGTGACCTACCTGTGTCCGGTTATCTGGGCAATATGTCGCCCACTATAACACGTAGGTGAATGGAATAAATTTACCTGTGATGCCCAAATTCAGAACGTTGGGAAAGAAAGGAAAAAAATGAGTATCCATTGCGACTCATATTAATATTACAAGGTGGTATTGAATTTTCAATAAAAGTATACCATTACATCGGGAAAACTGCAGTCAAAAAGAAAATATAAGAAATATGACCAGTAAATTACACAAAAATGAACGGGCTTCCTGGCCACCTACAGTGCACTCTCGCGCAGTGATTACGTCACGGCGCGATACACAGATGAAACAGCGCCCATAGGAGTGTAAGTACATGTGCAGTAGATGATTGCGTCCAAATCATTGAAAAGCAGTCAGCATGGTCAGGGCGTCGAACTAACTTTCTGCCTAAAAAGGTGCTACGAGCCGTTATCTTTCAAATTTGCTCAAACGTAAGAGCTTTCGCGCGGAACGGGGGAAACTCCCCCTCCCTGCACCCACCCCCCTGGGGAGCACACCACGAATAATGGTCATATTGACCACTATGACACTCATGACTATACTTCGTGTTTAGAATTTAGGCAGTCATACACCTCAACTTTTTGAAACACCACTGCACGAAAGTCACCAACATTTTTGCATGCATATATATCGTAGTGGCCAATATCACCACTATTCGTGGTGTGCACTACGATATATGCATGCAAAAATAGTTGGCAAATTCTGTTGCATGTACTAAAGGTATAGGGGGAAAATATTTGCTTTCAAATTCAGCCCTTAAAAATTTCACTCCTACCTCAAATGGCCGTTAGGAAGAACTTTTGATATTTCCAACAAAATCCAATGTCAAAATCATGTCCAAAACCGAAGAAATCCTTGCCGATTTGTTTCGCGATCGCGTGTTATTTACATACCGCCGATGTCTTGGACTAAAATCGGCCAATAAAATTGTTGTCCACAAAGAAACTCGGGATCGCAGGCTCACATCGATCTCTACGATCACGCACACAGAAAATTGGGACTTTTCTCTGTACGCGAGAATCGACAGTAAATTATGGATTTCATTTTTGGAATTATCTTTTCCAACATCGGTGAATTGAATTAATTGTATTTCTTGGATATGTTGGGGTCGGTTTTTGTAAATTAAATGCTGATTTGGAGTGAATGTTGGTGACTTTTGTGCAGTGATATGGTGTTTGAAAAAGTTGAGGTGTATGACTGTCTAGATTCTACACACGAAGTATATACGTGTGCTGGGTAGCACGCTTTGTCAGCCATAGGGGCGGGGAGGACAATCCTTTAAAAAAATGTTTGCATTTTACCTAGAGAACTTTGGAATATGTCCCCTCGTGTTTGAGGAGAGATTTCCGCCCATGCACTTGTAATATTTTGGTGATTTAAAATGTACCCTCCTTTCAGAAATCTCTGTAGATGACTGTCATGGAGTTGATTTTATGCAGTGGCCCCAAGAGTTTTAAAGAATTTTAAAAGATCAAAAATAAAATCACGTGTGGACGAATTTTTAATAAATGTGGCCAAATTCGTTATTATGCCCAGCCACCATTAATTTATCCGCCTGACCAAGTGAATATTTAGTCAAGTTTCTTGTGTTTTTGTTATTGAAATTCTGATCATTTTCAATGGAATAAACGCTATTGTTAATTCATCACTGAAAAAAATATCAGTCAAGAAGAGCGGGATTCGAACCAGCAACATTGTAGAACGTGCGGTGTGGAATAAGGATACTTCGACCATGCAGATTTTTTTACCACTAGACCACGAGCAGTTGACAGTACAGCTTGTTGCTCTTAAAGCTTTATACCTCCACTCTATAGAAATTCAGTACCTCTGTTCTGCTCACTGTTTTTTTGATATCCTAGGTAGGATTTTTGCCAATTTGAGGATTACTGGGCATATTAGCTAATATAGCCATACATTGTAAATGTTAAATGACAAGGCACCAGCCAGTGGATAAATCTAATGCGTGTTTATGTTTTCTGATACAGGACGCATGAAGGAATGGAGCATAATGTCTGGCGAGGTCTCTGCCATGCTGCATTCTACTTCCTCATCATCAGTGTTCTTGCATTCCCTAATGGTAAGCGTTGTTATTGGGTTAGTTGTTATGTGGAGCATAGTCGCATTTTCAGGAGCATCTCTGTGTTATAGTAACATGAGAGTTGAGACTTGTATATATTGAATGCCAGGGTCAGATATTTAAAGTCTTTTCAAATTTGATGATAGCCATTGTCTTAGAACTCCCCTCCCTAAAAAAGTAGTAAATAGAAGGGAAAAATTAGATTACAAAGTAAATAGATGATTATGATAGTGTAGACTCTAGGCTACTCTTTTTTTTAAGGGCAGAAATATTTGCCACATGGACTTTCATACAATATGAAAATTTTGTAGGAAACCATTTGTGGGATAAATGTGCTAGAATAAGTTATCACACTTCATGTAGCCTCATGTATACATGTACATCAATTTCTCTTACTTAATTAAAACTGTACATTTATATTTTGGACCAACCTCATAAGAGTTACATGTATGCAGCTTTCATTTGTATGACGCACCTCTTGACCCCGGGAATGGTGCGTCGTCATTGTCCCTACATGTTTGTATGTGCGCCGTCCTTTTGTGTTCCATGATGCACCCTCAGTCGTTAAAAGTGAGTGACCAGGGAGCTGTAAATAGAAGGAGTGGAAACTCTTGTAAAATTATGCAAAAGTATGCGTGAGGTTTTAAGCTTAACAGTGGATGCGTAACATTCCACTTGGCTTTGAAGTTCCATGCGTGGTGCCATTCTTCCACCGCGGGAAATTTGGAGGCTACATGTAGGTACCAGTTTCGCATTTATCAAATTACCGGCCAAATTTCAGTGTAAATTGTAAAATTTATGTGGGGATTGTGTTGGGAATAGTGCATCGAACAATTTTTCAAATTTAGTACTCCGCTCTTCCTATAATTTGTGTGCCAGCGTCGGTGAAAGGAAAATTAACTCCTCACTAAAACTCAATATTTTAGGATATTCCTGTCATCTCTGGTTGTTTTAATGTCCCGTCATTTAATCCATGATTTACAATATTTGATATAAAGTACTTTGCTAGTGCGCGCATTTCATATTTTTGCAGTTGAAAAAAGGTATGAAATTACATAAGTTCCTGTTCGCTCGTTCAACTCAATACACATTAGACATTCAATGAGAAATCATTGAAATGGACAGCGAACAGTTGCTGAGATACCATTTTCTGATGTATGAGTTTGATACCCTAATAATTCATGCGCTCTCTTATCTAACCACCCGGTTAACAGTTGCGGGGTAGCGCATAACTTTTCCGAGCATGGGATCAAAGGAGAGCAGCTTGTTTCCACTCCTTCTATTTACAGCTCCCTGAAGTGACTCACCATTTATCGAAATTGACGCACATAAAATCAAATTGTGACGCACCATTTCACGAAATGACGTACTCAGTGACGCACATAAATAATGCACATTCTATCGTCGCGGCAAACACCAAATCCCGGACGTGCATGACATGGGCAACCCGACTGGACGGACCTCTGACGCACCTTGCGCAGCACTCATAGTACATTGACTGACCATGACACACATATGGGTCAATGTTGTGAATGACCTTTCACTTCCTTGACGGTACTATGAGTCATCAGTGAGCTGGACATGACTCACCCATGACACACCATTCCCGGGGGTCAAGAGGTGCGTCATACAACTGACAGCTGCATTAGAGCATATTATATACCACATACCTAGATTCTAGGCCTCTGATTGGTCAAATTTGGGGCATGAAATTCACTACAGACTGCCGGGCGGTATGGTGAAAACTATTGACCGGGCACAGTTCTGTTCGTCCGTATTAATGTCTTTATGTCTTTGTACGCGCCATGGCAATTTAGATACGCGGGCGCGTCGCCGGCACCATACATGTACACTGAACGAAATTTCGAAAGAGCGATTGATGAGAATTACGTTACGGTACCGTAATTCATCTGTCTTTGAAATGAATTTCTGAGCCAACGAAAGATGTGGTGTATAAAACAAATGTTGACTGCTTCTTTTTCGCGTCACGGTTAAAACCATGGCCCTTGGTGATCTTGCAAAGTTCTGTGCTATGCCCCTCGACTGTCATATCGGTGCATAGCACAGTTGCGAGCTCACCTCGGGCCATAGTTTTAACTATGCTCCTCAAAGCATCAACATTTGTATAATATTTCCTGTTTACCAATGCCATGTGTTTAAAAACGATTGACACTGCTAAAGGAATTTCTTTACCTCTCATAGCCATTCACTCTGCTGTGTTGTTTTGCTTTTGCAGGTCCTTTCACTCGACCACATCCTGCAATATGGAGAGTTTGTTTTGGTAAGTTTTCTTGCAAAGGCCATGTAGCAAAGTTACAATAATAAGGAAAATCTGGTGTGATTGACTTATCTTTTGAATGTGGACAGATTTAAGAAAGTTGTTACCTTCAAAGCCATTCCTTAGTTGTATCCCCTTATGATGTATGAATTGTCGCCAATATAAATGATGTAACTTCTAATCCATCCAGGTAAACGTTCAAATAACAACAATTTATAAATCATTACATCTGGACTTACGGTTTAAATCCGAGGACGGTTTTACGTCCGATCCTGGACGCTTCATCAGCTCGTCTGATTTGGCAACAACGTTTTCCTGCCACCAAATCAGACGAGGTGATGAAGCGTCCAGGATCGGACGTGAAACCGTCCTCTGAATTAAACATTTAGTAGCCAATATACATGTACTATCAAAGAAACACAACTGTTTATTATATATCATGACCTAGGATCTAGATTCACCTCTCATTCCTCTATTTTTGGCTCACCAAAATTGTAAATATTCTTTTACTTGAGGTAGTGCTTCTGTGAAGAAGAAAAGTGGTTTTATTCAACATTTTTTGTCAATTTTCTTCCCATGTTTTCTGCAGGTATCACTGTCATGTACCTTCTAGTGCTCATCTTCTTCCTCTTTCAAAGTTACCAAGATGTGATGAAAATCCTACGATGGATCTTCCCAGATCTACAGGAATATGATCAGATAGAAAAGGTAGGCCTCCTTGATGTAGCAGATTCACTCACATACATGTATGTACCACCTGTTTATGGGGCTACCCAAATGTGCAGACAGGCAAGCTAAAAAGGAATTATGTATTTAAAATAAATGCACTTCAAGTTGACATTAAGGCACGCAAAATATACTGTTCAGGCAAGTCTTGTAAAGTAACACTATGAACACGATGACAAAGAGAGCGGACAAAATATACAGCTCCTCATTGTACACTCCCTCATTGTACACTCCACAATCGCTCTGGTAGTCAAAAGAACATCCCTTCATTGCTGTTATGAAAAATAAGTAGAACAGGTGAATATGCATGTCACACCTGTTCTACATACTTTTACATAATAGCAATCAAGGGATGTTCTTTTGTCTACCAGAGCAATTGTGGAATGTACAATGAGGAGCTGTATATTTTGTCCGCTTCTTTGTTTGCCATGTTCATAGTGTAAGGACCCAGTGACACACTTGAGCAAATATGGCTCAATGTGTATATTAATTGATTGACGTATAGATTTCAATTTCATGTTCCATTCTGGTAGTGCACCTCTCCAGTAGCAGTTGTAATAGCATGAATAGTAGTTTTAGTGTTAAGTACTAAGTTACATTATGATTGCTATTAATAATTATCATACGTTATAATTGTGCAGTGTGACTAAAAACAAGACAAAAATATGATAATGAAGTTACAAATACAAGTATGTTTGTCATTTCTTTATTCTGTATTAACCAGTCAAAAACATAATAAACATACTTTTAATTGCCTAACCTTGCATTCATCTCTGGGGTAAGACAGTGGTATTCCAAGAAGCCAAATTGCACAATTGTCTCCAGGTGGGTTATTCTGATGATGTACAGCATTTACCAATTAATTTCATTGCTTCAAGTAATCCAACCATATGTTTTGTGACTCAGTGAGCAATTCATTACCAACCAAATAGGTTTGCTTTTTTTTTCAATTTCATTTATTATGCAAGTCAAATTACATGTCATTTTCTTTATTAGATACGCGCTGTATCCGTTGCGTACATTTTTGTACGTCTACGGCTGGGCGGTACAGCTAGCGCCTATGGTACTACTCGGACACTGACTTTTGCAGCGTCTCTGATCCCTGTGCGCGTGGTGGCTATGGTACGCCGCAGCGGTGTCGCCATTGCCATATAGTTGAAGAGGTTTTTTTGTTGTTTGAATTTATTTTTATTTTTTCAAAAGAGGTAGCTGGGCAGGAGAAAGCTAATTTTAAGCGGGAGAAAATATATCTTAAATGGGAGACATACAGCTAGAGCGGGAGAATTCAAATTCAAGCGGGAGATCTCCCGCCAAAAGCGGGAGAGTTGGAGTCTCTGGACCTTGTCATTTGATGATGGCCAAGGATTTTGCCATGTAAACTACTTGTGACAAGCCTGCCTTATGACCTATAAGTGCTATCTAATCACGGCTAACATAAACGTTGTACACAGAGCTAATGAACGAAAGGTCACAAGATGTCATAAATATCAAATAGCTTGTACCACGCATATCATGAATACCTCGTAGACAGACAGACTATATCCTAACGTTGACTGTACAGCAATGTGTGTTCCTTATGCATAAGAGTGATACATTGTAACTGTGGACGAGCCATTGATCTTAAGTTAGGGTACATGTATGTAGGGATTAAGGCAACTGTTTTTTTTTACAGTTCAGATGCCTCCCTGTAACAACTGAGTTTTTTTATCTGTGAGTGTGCTTGAGTATGCATATATTTGACAAAATAATTGCCATGTGCCTTCAGTTGTTGGATAGAGACCATCAGTTCAAGGTTATGAAAATATCCCTCTTGTGAAAAACTGTACAGCAATGTGTGTTCCTTATGCATAAGAGTGATACATTGTAACTGTGGACGAGCCATTGATCTTAAATTAGGGTATGTAGGGGGGGTTAAGGCAACTGTTTTTTTTACAGTTCAGATGCCTCCCTGTAACAACTGAGTTTTTTTTATCTGTGAGTGTGCTTGAGTCTTCATATATTTGACAAAATAATTGCCATGTGCCTTCAGTTGTTGGATAGAGACCATCAGTTCAAGGTTATGAAAATATCCCTCTTGTGAAAAAATATGGTCCAGGGCTTAGGGTTATTTGCCCCATGTACTCTTGAGAAAAGCAATAATTGACCCCCAAAAAAGAGCCACCATAAAGAGTCTCAGTCAATGGGCTGTATTGCATCAAATCGCAGAATGGGAAATTTGATCTTAAAGTTGCTATTTGCGAATGAACTATCAATTTTTACCATTTGACAAGGGTTTGGGATTATTTGATGCACCTTTGCTTCTCAAATATAGTTTTATGTTTTGTTAATGGTTTGATTGATTGTAAAATTATGAGGCTATTAAAAAGTATTGCATCTCTAACCGTTGTATCTCATGTTTTTGCTCTTGCCTTGGACTCCACCTCTATAGGAGTATGCAGTCAACTGTTCCGATATCACAATGGAACGTTTATGGGGCCACTTTGACTGGTATTCCTTCAGCCATTTTGGAGGCTGGGTCATGAAGGCTCTTCTGATGAGAAGCCATGTCCTCTGTTGGATTATCAGTGTCACCTGGGAGATCACAGAGGTGAGAGGTCACAAGCCAGCCTGGGTTAACCCATGTTCACTGCTATTTCTCAAAGTGCTTCTCTATATTCCTTGCAAGATAACACCAGGGGGGCATTTCATGAAAGGACTTGTCAGATATTTTATCCGACAAATATGCTCTCAGCCAATCAGATGCAAGGATTTCAGTAGCTTATAACAGTTGTCGGATGAAATATCCGACAATTTCCTTTCATGAAACACTCCCATGTTTTTGATATCATAAGAAGTTCCATAGTCTTATTACTGAATGTGATGTAACTCATTGCAATGAATTGATGTCGGTCAACAGAGGCCAAGGACACGTAAGAGTTCATCCTCTCGCAAATTTACCCGTGGTTATAATACAGCTATAATAATAATAATAATATGAACACTTGTAATGCTCTGGTATCCATCATGGGTAGATGCTAATTGCGCAGTGAAAGGAAGGTAGAAAATTTGTATACGGTAGCCCTTCTGCCAGTGCATCATGTGCAAGTGTACACATTGTTGTAGGGATAGAAAAGCATAAGATTTTGACATAAACATCAGACTTTCACATAGTCCTATTTTATTCTTTAATGTCTCATTCTCTGTCACCTTCCTTGCCCAGGGTGTCACTGTCTCTCTTTCCCCCTGTCTCTCTCTCTCTCTACTTCTGTCTACCCTTGCCTTTCCTTTTTCCTCTCTATGTAATCTCAATTTTCTAAATTATTGGAATATTATTGAGTTAGGATGGGATAAGTATTTGATGAACATGTTGCCCTTCATTAAGCTGATGATCTCACTCTCTGCCCCTGTTCTCTCCTAATCTCCACATCTCCACCTCTTCTTCATTACTATTTAGCACAACTTATATGAGTGGGAATGGAATATTGTGCTTTTAAATATGTTGTCAATGATGAAACTCATAATCCTTCTTTCTCCTCCACCCACTATCAGCCCAAACTCGCGGTATTGGTGGGGCATTTTAAAGTGAATTATTTGTCATTTATGTATAATTTATTTCCATTTACAATCCATGTTATCTCATTTTTCGTTTATTTTGTCTTTCTTTCTAGCTGTCTTTCATCCACATCCAGCCCAACTTTGCTGAATGTTGGTGGGATGCCATCGTCTTGGACATTCTTCTCTGTAATGGTCTTGGCATCTGGTTTGGGATGAAGCTGTGTAGGAGACTAGAGATGACCGAATTTAGATGGGAAAGCATCAAGTAAGAACGTTTATTCGTATCTTATTTCCTTGTGAAATGCATTCAAATTGGTTGCTCAAGAGCTTATATTGTTCAACTTCCAAAGTAAAACATTCATATGAAAATATAAGTAGGCAAAGTATGAGGTAAAATAGAAGTGAACAAGTAAGATATATAAATGTACAAAGTTTACAATTCACTGTGTGCCCAGCAGAAGGGCTTGAATGGATGAGCAGACAAGAAAAATGCGTTTCAAAGTTTTGACCGTTCTTTGATCATATCTTTGTAGAATTGAGCGGTGAGCACCAAGTAAGAAATCAGTGACATCAGAACAATATTGTGTTATTTTCTTTCAACAGAAACATTCCATCCACCTCAGGGAAGATCAAGAGAGCTGTCCTTCAGTTCACACCAGCAAGGTAAGCTAGCAGGATATTGCAGATACAGTGGTAACCCAGCTCCATGAGTGGATGACTGAAATGTGCTTGAATTGGTTGCCACAAGCATGGAAATTCCTCGAAAATGATATTGCATCATAAAACATATTGGATGATGATTAGAATTATAGTTGTAAGAATAAAAAGTGAAATATGTTCATATTTCTCTCCCCCCCCCCCTAAAAGTTGAAAGTATAAAATTGCAAATTAAATGGTGTCAATTTTTAATCTAGAATTTATTTATGTATATCTATGTAGATCTTGTTGTAAATGCATGGTCAAGCTTGATGAAATAGAGCTAGAAAGAACAGAATTGTTCAATAAATCAAAGAGTGTTTGTGTGATGTCTTCTTTTAATGAGAATAATGTATGAAGGTAGAGGTTTGCATGGTGGTACTGATAAAGTGGAGAAGGTTTACGGTTCACCATGTGGTTAGTCCTGAAAAGGACTGATGACGGACAGTCAACCTATCCGAAACGTCGTGTCTTCTCCACTCACAGCCTTCTCATTTGGTTTACAGTACTTTTCAGGACTTTGCACTTTCAAGAAAGATCACTTCTACACTCTCTGAATTTCTATCTCGCCTTTCCTTTTCTTCTCCTCGCAACTTTTCTCCACTTTCTTCTTACTCAATAGTCCTTTTCAGGACTAACCACGTGGTGAACCGTAAACCTTCTCCACGTTATGAGAATAATGTAATACAGTTTGTTGCAGTGTTTGAAGTGATGTTTGGAATGGGGACAGAGGGTCATTATCTATCTGACTACATTAGTGTTATTGGGAACGTTGAGTTCTGGTAAAGGTGAAAAAATAATTTGTTAGCTTTCTAAATCTTTTGTCTGGAAGAATATCATAGCAGAAATGTCCCATAAAACGGATCGCTCTTCAATTGCACTCATATTCGAAATATGACAAGAAATAGCTGAAGTGTTCAGCCCGAACATTCATGCCACATGTGAGTGCAGTCCCATATATCGATTTCAGTGTACAGTTCATATCCTTTTTAGCAAGACGGGTCAATTTCTTATAATTTTGATGCTTCCATAACTTTACAGTCAACACCAATTCTTATGTAGATATGGTCAACCTTTCTCAATTGTTTTGAGACAATTTCTTTCACAAAGTATTTGCATGATCAGAAATAAACGTTAACCTTAAGCCCTTCTAATTTATTGAATATTTAACCTCATTGATTGTGTTTCTGTACTTTAGTTGGACACGCATTCAATGGCTCGGGCCGGACTCTTCCATAAAACGAGTATTGGCAGTCTTCCTCATTGTATGTGTTGCACAGGTAAGATAGAATTAATATGCCTTTTTAAAATCATTTTAAGGAACTTGGAGACAGATTTTTTAAGGGCAATTTCTTACGATGGTATTTTGAGCATGCTTGTACTAAAAACTAAGATTTTGAAAATGTGTAGGAAATGCTGCTCATGTAGTTGCCAACTAGCTGAAACCTCTATGAGGCTTGAAGGCCAATGTTTATATTGTAAGGACAGGATGATCTTTGTTCCTTTATAATTAAGATTTCCTCCCCAAATATAAGGAAAACTCTTATCAATGATAGTGAATCATCACTGGCACTGCGTATGTTTGCCAGGGACACTGTTTTTGATATTGGCTCATTGCACTAAATGTATGGTTGAGTTTAAAAGTAGTGATATAGGAATATGATAATAGAATGATTTAAGTGTAGCCTTTATACTGGACAGCTAGAACAGCATGCATTTCATTCTTACATAGAATCTTATCAAAAATACACTTTTGATTTGACATATTTTTGCATATATATACATTATGTGTACTGACAAGCTTAATGATTTATTTCTCCTGTATCCATAGCTGGTTGAGCTGAATACATTTTTCTTGAAGCATATTTACAAGTTTCCTGCTGACCACTGGCTTGGCATCATCAGGATATTTATTGTTTGTACATCCACAGCTCCAACAATTAGGTAAGAGGACAAAGGTTATATCGTCAAGATAATGATTGTTTGAGGAGATGCGTGTTGGCTCTATCTGTCAAATGAAAAGTTTCAGATTCATATTGAACATGACTGTGATGTATCAACTCCAAAATTTAAATTCCTAAAATTATGAGACATTAGATAACTTTAAAAATTAAACATATACCGTATTTTCAATGTATTTTTCGATCAGATTTTCACCTGCGATTATGTAATAATATAATGTACATACAAGCAGCAATGTTATGTTCATATTCTTTTTAATTATATCTTTGTTAAATGTTTGATAGTAAATGATTGCTAGTGATTTTTCTAATTTTCTAAGTTATCAATTTCACTGTCAATGCTTTGATTAAAATAGATGTCTTTGGACATTCTTGTTGGGTTTTTTTTTCTGCAGGCAATATTATACCTACATCACGGATCCATATTGTAAACGAATGGGCACACACACCTGGGTATTCCTGTAAGTATAAAGAGCATTCATTCTTCTGATGAGAAGCTATGTCCTCTGTTGTATATACAGTGAAACCTGTATATAAAGACTGCTCAAGGGAGACAAGAAAAGCGGTCTTTACGAGCAGGTGGTCTTTAAATACAGGTTCCTTTAATACACGTTTCAATGAGAAGCACTTAGGGAATCAAAAATTGTGGTCTCGACAGGCGGTCTTTCTGTACAGGTGGTCGCTAAAGCAAGTGTGACTGTACTTCATTTTCCTGAAGCAAATATATATTTTTGCTTCTTTTGTCATTACATTTTTTGAATAGCTACTGCAAGGAAAGTGTGAGTGTGTGTGTGAATGTGTGTGTGTATGTGTGGGGGGGGGGGGGGGTTTGATTGGGGTTTAGATGGCTCCCTACCTCATGTTTGCACAAGAGGGCTTTGTTCTCTTCAACCCATATTGTAACCTATACCTCAAAGGAAAGTGGTGGTTCTTTGTATGAAGCCTTTGTCTCTGACACTGAGAGAATTCCATAGTCAACTGGCCAGATTGGTAGAACCTGAACGGTGCTCATTGTGTCAGTGATATAAAAAACAAGTCTTATTAAAAATATGACTTTCCTCCACAGTTTTAAATCAGATGAAATTGGTGTGACAACACCAGTTAAAATTATGTGAGTTATAAACCATTAGATATGTACATGTATTGAACAAATATATTTCCTATTTATATCTTGACATGTTTAGCCACATGGTTTTGTTGATATTTATGTTGTTACAGATGGTTGATGGTAGGTACTGCAGTCAAACCTGCTTTAGCGACCACCTGTATAGAAAGACCACCTGTCTGTCTATAAAGGCTGTAATTTTTGTTTCCCTTGAAAAGTGTTTCTCATTGAAACATGTATTCAAGGAACCTGTACATAATGACCACCTGCTTATAAAGACTGCTTTTCTTGTCTCCCTTGAGCGGTCTTTATAGACAGGTTTCACTGTAACAATGTAGGTTTTATTGCAATGGTGTTTTAAGATGACCTGTCATTTTGATGAACTTAAAAATGGTGGAGATAGTTTATCATAAAAATAACCTGTTACAAACACTTGTTTCATGACATAATAATTAGACATACATGTACATAATTCAAGAATTGAACCTATTGGCAATTTGAAAGCTACATTTGGTTGTAACCTGTTCTGCTTTTTCCTCATCTATGTTTACAGTGCGTTCAGTTTGATAGAGTTGATGGCATGTATCAAGCATGGGCAAGATATGTTCTCTAAAACTCTCATACAGAACATTGTTATGTGGTTAACATTGCAGGTAAGTAAGAGTGGAAAAATAAACTGAAATTTGTCATGTTTGTTTATTTGTTTTGTTGTAGTTAAGCGCTCATGTTTTTCATGAAATGGCACTCACGGTGCCTCAACATTACCCTGGTTTTAGCCTGGCCGCTACAACAGTCCTCAAAATTTTCCTGAAAATTGTTTCCTCACCACCTAACCATTTACTTTATGTGGCATAAAAGAGACAACTTTATAATGGAAACTACATGTCTATGGGCATGTAAAGACTCTCACCATCAAATATATTATAGGTTCTATGATACCTTAAAACTGAACGAAATTTGAATTATGGTTACCCGGCGTGACAGCTAAGAGAACTTACTGTTTGAGTTACTTATATTTTGAAAATTGAAATAAGCAGATAATTGCAGCATGAAGGCTTACATATTGTTGATTAATATTCTTTTGCTCTGTTCCTCTCCCATCATCCTCTCCTGTCCACTCTTTATCCATCAGCTTACAGTTGTCTTCATATGCTTAATGGCTTTCTGGTGGTACTATCAAATACACAAGCCTGTGGTAAGTCTAATCACTACATTTTTGTCATGCGACTTATTTCTCTAAAAAAAAATAGCTTAAACTTCAGGATTTGGCTTTCCTAGACCGAATACGTATTCCAAGTCTATTTGTCTGATATTTTAGTCAACATTCATAAAAGCATACCAAATTTAGTCCCAGTTTAACCCAAACTAGTTACGTCTTGTGAGTCTCCTGATTCATGGGGCCAGGGCCTCAAGTGGCAACCTCGTAGTTCTGCAAAATACTACAATTCTGTCAATCAAAGAGTTAAGCAGAATTCAAGTCATCATGAAATACTTTCTCATTTTCATTTCAGTATTATTTTGTTCCAGAATCTGTACACAATATGGAGTTTGACTTTGGGCATTCCATAATCAGTGGCCAGGGTTATGCCAAGTTGTTCAACAGAGTACGCTTTTATTAATTTATTGATAATTCCACTGAAAAAATCCTCTTCTTTGTCTCTCTTGTAGATAGTACAAGTACTTTGTCATGTATATTCATTCTTTTAAATTAATTTCTTTTGTGAAATAGGAGTCAGGGAAACCGCTTGCTCTACGTCGTCTCAGCCAGCAGTCCTCATCTGCCCCGCCCACCCCTAACAAGTTCACCAATGGTTACCAAGGTGATAGCCCCACCCATCAGTACATGACCAGGAGGCGTGTCCAGAGTGTGGAGAAGTTGGGGTCATAAGTGGTTACTGAAGGGATGTGTGAGTAACCATTTATCGATTCGATCACTGGTAAATTTAATATGACGATGAATATGAAGTGTTGAAGAGGCAACAGATTGTGGTGAAGAAAGGCTTCTGCAGCTGTAACATTTTGCTGCAGTTCTAAACATAGAAAACCTAATGGTACAGCATCTGCCTAGAATGATAAAGGCACAAGATTGCCAAGAAAACAAACTCTAAATAAAATTTTACAAACAAGTTAATAAAGAGATAAGGCAAATTCAATACTCTCTTTTATTTTTCTGTTAAATATTTTTATTGTTTTTATTTTTTTGCAACAGATTAGAATCAATATCTTGGCAGTTCAAGTACAAGATTAGAATTTTAAAGTTTGAAATATAAGCTGTAAGTCCCTATGAATAATTCATTGTATGAGATGCTCCCTCCAGTATGTATGTTTCGTATGCTGCGCGAAAAAAATACGGGTATCAGCATGCAGTAAATGTAAAATCTATTTATGGTCCCTGTTTTGCATATATTCATTATTTATCCTCTGGTGACAGTGTACGAGTCACAAAACATGCAACCAATATTTGTGGATTTCAATAGAATGTGGAATATATCCTTACAAGTGGCCAACCCTAAAGCCCGGCACACACTGTACGATCCGACTGCGACCCGATTTTCGAACAAATTGCATTTTGCATTAAATGTGAAAGTTTTAAAAAGTGAAATTATCTCATTTGAAGTTCGGAATAATGATACGAATACTAATATCAAAATTTTGGTCAACTGCAATTCTTCTGGTTAGAGTAACGGCCAAATCGGCTTCAAATCTTAGTCGATCGCAAGATTGGTATGACGTCACTACGATGTGGAATTGAATTTGCTTTTATTCCTACACGGGGGCTCGCAATAGCCCGGAATTTCAATTTTAGTATTCATACTACTGTTCGGAACTTTGATCACGAAGATTTTACATGTTTGAAGGTTCATATCAAATGTAATAACAACTTTTCCCAAAATCGCATCGCAGTCAGATCGTGCAGTGTGCGCCGGGCTTAATGCGATTGCATGTGTGCACCTGAATGTTCAGTGTCTGTATATTTGTTGGGCATTAGCTCTTAACAAAACTGCTGGCCAGTGTCTCGTGGTGTGCAATCATGGAAAGTTTGGCCAGGTGAATGCTGTTAGGGAAATGCCTTTGTCGAAAAATGAGATTGAAGTCTGGAATGTATTCGCTGCCTCATGATGGACCAGAATTATAGGGAACAGCTATGGTGAAGAAAGGAAGCAGTAAGGTTTGTCTGAGCGAGGAGGATGCTCTAGACAATAAGAAGTGGAAGGAGGGAGTGTCCTCATGGCGCCAAAGTCAGTAACCTCCTGTAAGAGGGAAAATGCTGACTTAAGTAAATGATGATGATGATACCTCTTGTGTGGGAAAAAGGACTAGAAAATAGAACGGTGCTGTTGACAAGGAAGTACTTCAGCTACCTGGCCAAAGATCTACTTGATTTTTGTAGTGTGGGAAAATGAGAGAATTCTAGAAGTTTATTGGTCAAAGGGGGGGGGGGGAGAGGGGCACTCTTTGATAGGAATTATAGGGATAAACAGGGAAACATCATTTTATGAAGTGGAAGTTGATCAAAATTTTGTCAGTGATGTCGCTGCTGGATTTTGCATGTCCATTTTGATATGCATATATAGTCAGTAGTTATTTGGTAGGCAGTGATTACATATATACATATATATATGTATATATATATATATATATATATATATATATATATATACATATATATATATATATATATATATATATATATATATATATATATATATATATATATATACATATATACATATATATATGTATATACATATATATATATATATGTGTGTATATATATATATATATACTTGTATATACAGTCAAACCTGTCTATAGCGGCCACCAAAGGGAAACGGAAAAAGTGGCCGCTATAGACAGGTGGCCGCTATAGACAGGTCGGCGGCCATTTTTAATTTTTGCACCGTACACGCAACATCACTTCTACTAGTGTAGGCCTACATGTATCCATATATATCACCTAGGAAAACAAGCTATAGATCTACAGATTTGACGTATAACATGTCATATGATATATAAAAAGGCCAAAATAATGTGCTTTGTTGTCAATAAATGAGAAAAACAATAGGCCTAGATATACGAGCAATCTCTGTAAAATTAATTACGGTACCACGTACGTAGTCGCCCCGCGGTAGACTGCTGTTCTTGATTTTTATAGTCTAAAAACGATGTATAATCATGCTTTTGCTTCTTGTCAAAAATTACAATAATGAGTTTATCTTTTGAATAAAATCATGTAATCAATTTTCATTCAATAAATATTTGCCTTTTGAATGGTTTAAAAGAAGTTTTAACTGTTTTTGAGAACAGGCGATGGAAGGTGCTCGCTTGATTCGTCGAAAGTGCGAACGTCGACAATGCAATGGATCGCTAGTGGACGAGTTTTCCTGCTGTTTTTCAGCAGGAAAATTTCGTACATGAAATCGTTATTATTGATCCTTAAAAAAATAATAACTGGGTAGTATTTTATTAATTTCACTTTCTAAAAAAAACATCACTCTTTTATAATTTTTTTCGATAGCTATAACCCTTTAAATTTTTTTTGGATAAATCTTTTAAAAAATAAAAATTAATATTGAAGTGTACGAGCCTGTGCTATTGCGCAATGGCGATCGCTATCAGAGAACAATACAGGTGCCCGAGATCGCAGCTGGATGGTGCGAAGATTACGTAAACGAACAATACTAGTGCTTAATTCTTACTAAAAAGACTTTTAATCTCTAATTAGTCGGCAATGTGGTAAAACTTTTAGATCTTCTTGGCCATTGTAGAATCTATTCACGACGTTTGTGTGAGAGTGTGACTGAGCTAGGACTCGGTAAACACATCGCGGCTTTATTATGCCTAACTTTTTATGGCAAAAACTACTTTTTGTGCATGAAGCTACGGCTCGACTCGATATTGGTGGCCGCTATACGCGGTCAGATATTGACCGAGGGATACATTATGGGTAGCCGCTGGCCGCGTTAGGCAGGTGACCGCTATATGCAGGGTCTACAACACAGTAATATCCTGCGGGGGATTTTTTTGATGGCCGTTATAAGCAGGTGGCCGCAGGTTTGACTGTATATGGTTATGGGGACATTCGCATGTCCCCATAACCTTGCTCGATGTCCGTGTAATCGGGTTGTTTTCGCTCTGACGGAATAAATCCCATTGTTATAGGTCCCCATAACCATAGTTTTGTATGTATATATATGTATATATATATATATATATATATATGCAAAAATTGTATAAGTACATGTTGAAGGATTTAGAAATAAAAACATGACCTTGTACTTTTTGTTGTCTTTGCTCATACTTCTACTATTTCTGTGGATGAAAAAGAGGCTTACAAAGCTGAAGTGTAAGCATTAATAATTCATAAATGTAATTAGCTGATAGTTATCATCAGTCGTATGTTTTTGCATCATTATTAATCTTACAATAATTATGTGAATATGGTCAGTTGACTGGATTATCTCAGTGAGAAATATAATGAAATTGTCTGTTTTTGCAAAATATTTTTATTACAGATTTATCAAATACATTGCAGTCTGAGACTTTTTTGGTATGCAATGCTTCTCAGGCAACTATAATTCATTAAGATTTCCACTTGTGATGTCATGTACACGTTATGTATAGTTCTTGTAAGTATATCCGTGTGTGATTTTATGAATGACTAATGAAATGGGCAATGAAGATTTTATTCCAAACATTGTCCAAACTGAAGATTAACACTATCAGTGCTGTGGATGGTTATTTTCAGCTAAATATTTCTGGTTAATATGCGACTTGTTTGGATCTCGGAATTTGATCATATTCACCTTTGTGTAAAATGTAAATGCAGTCACATCGAAAGGTTAAAAGTTTAGCTTCTTTGTAAAAAAAGAAGATATATTTAGTTGGCTTTTAGCATTAGCCCAATGGCCCAGGAAAATCCTAAATTTGGGCATGACTAGCAATTTAATAGAGAATTTATGCAATTCGTTTTCATGGCATGGCAAACTCAACAGTCGTTACTTCTACTGCTGATATACGACAATGACAAGATTGATCGATTGTAAATCATCTGTTATCTGAAGATTGATCAGTTTCTATCAAGTATACAATTGTGTTCCTGGAGAAAAGCAATTTAAGTACAGTGGTTAACCCTCTACATGTACATGTATGTATATTATGCCAATATCTCCTGATTGTACATGACCAACTGGACAACTTTATACTTTAATTGGTACTGAATCAAAGACAAAAAAATACAGTTAATACGATATCATTAGTTGCAACGAGCAGTATGCTTATAGTTCTTGTGTAGGTGATGCTACATGTTTGTGTCATCTTAAAAAAAGAACAAAAAAATCGGACCAACATGAGTCGGGAAGAAAGGTGTGGAATCTTGTGTGCTATTATTCTACATGTATTTCTTTGATTGCTGTTGGTGTATTTTGATAACCATTGTATCTGTCATCATTTGCTTAACCCTTTACAATAACATGACTATTGATGCTGTTGACTTGTATTCTGTCTATTATTTTTCTTCTGCATATATTTGTGCACAGAAGAGGTTGAATACATATTTTCTCTTGCCGTTTCTATGGGGTTTGTAACCATTTTTATAGACTTCATAATCATATTGCCAACCCGTTTTATAAAACTATTAATACATGGTTGTGAGTTCGTGCGTTAGTGCGATCCAGCAACACGCAGGTTTTTATCGTGGTGTCCAACACACTCGGCTTACGCCTCATGCGTATAGTACACCACAATAAAAACTTTTGTGTTGCCAGATTGCACCAACACACTCCCAACCATATATTAATAGTATACTGGCTTATTATTTATTTATTTGTGTGTTTTTTTTTGTTTTTTTTTTTGGGGGGGGGGGGGGGGGTCAGACAGGTCATGAGCTGGCAAATTGGATCATGTGGTCCTGTATCACAAATCTTGTATTTCACTCTCAAGTGCAAGAGAGATATATACTCGGTGTGATATCATCCCCTCATCGTTCTTCTACATTTCCACCCCTCGTGCTCTCTTTCTGTTTGTCTCTTTCTCTTTTTGTCATCAGTCATTTTTAGATGTTTGAATTGTCAGCCAGCTCTCTTTGTTCTTCTTTCTATATTTCTCAACATTCTACCTTCTCTTTCTAAGCTCTCTATCTCTATCTTTCTATCTATCTCTCTCTAACACCTCTCTCTGTCTCCTCTCGTTCTCTCTTTTGTCTTCCTCTTTTTGCTCTTCTATCTGCATCACTCTGTCTCTATTTCTTTCACTCCTTTTTCCTTTCCTTTTCTCTCTTCTTTAAAAAAAAAAATTGCCCTCTTTTCAATATCTCTCTCTTTCATCTTCGTGCATGTCTTTGCCCATCTTCCAGTTTGTATTTAAGATTGTTTTCTTGAATTCATTTTTCGCACAATCACTTGCCCAGGCCTGTCTACCAAATTTCTAATGAAGAAATATGGACTTTAGAATGTTGTGTAACTTAGTAGTGAAATGTATTCTGTTTTCAATTCTTTTGAATTCCTACATGTACATGTTGTAGACCAGTAGATTTGCATAATCTTTAATCAGTACAATTACAACTTTTTCATATACTTACTACTATGTCTGCATATCATAAGTAAAACGTACCCTTTTCCATATGTTTTACTATGTTTTTTGTGTGTTTACTATGCATGTAGCAATGTTTTGACATGTTCCTGTATTACTATTTATATTCATTATTTTTACTGTTATACTGTTTTACTGTTATTTGCTGACATTGTTTTAAATGTTCAAATGAAATGTTTGAACATAGACTATAGGGGTATGTTTGTGAAGTCATTTTCTGTTGGCACTGTGAAATGTTTATACCAAAGAAACTGTGAACACAGTATTGGGTGTATGACTTTTATTTCTTAGCGGTAACCATCTCTGTGTCAAGTGTTTGTAGAAGGCATGAATATGGAATATAACGGTATGAGAATTACCACGTAATTTCCATGGGTGATATTCACATTCAGGCATTCAAGAAAATGGCTTTAAAGTGTGCAGGACATTCTTTTTTTACATTACCTACATGTATGTATTCAGTTGACATGTAAGGGGATGTAATATACCATAATTATGCATCATTATTGCAATTTCATTTTTACTCAACAGAACCTTGATTTTGTTGGCATGTTATATTAATGTGTGTTGCTTTGTTGAAGAAAAACATACAGAGACTTAAAATGCACTATTTGAAGAAAATGTACATAATGTATATAATTCGATCATGCCTGTCTATTCTCATGCTTAACATGTAATAAAATGTAATATTTTTTCTCAAACTGTCTTGCTCCTCTTGCAGTGTTTTCATATTGGTTTCACCACAGATGTATCTGCAAGAAGTACAGTTGGATTACTTGTTTGTTTGTTTGTTTGTTTTTATTTCCGAAATCATAAAAAATACAAAATCTGTACATAATTAGAGGCTTACATATTACACGAATGAAATACGGTTGGATAGCCCATTTCAGAGCTGTTTACAAAACAGCTCTGTTCTTCCATGGGGTGATGATATAACACAGTGAGAATGAGGATGTTAGTTGAGCGTCAGAAGGGCTTGATTATTGATATATTGATATTGAATGGAATATGAATATATCTGTAAATATTAATGAGTTAAAGGGAAAGTCCACACTGATATCAACTTGGCTTTAAAAGAAGTGGAAAAAATTAAGAAACGGGTAAGTGAAAGTTTGAGCAAAATCTGATAAGAAATAGGAATGTTATGAATTTTTGAAGTCCTCAATCAAACATCCCCATATACTCTATACGGGAATGTGCCGCTCAAATGGGTCGCTTTTTCACAAGAAATCCCTAAACATGGGTCCCGTTTTCTACAAAAAAATCTCTAAAAAATGGGTTCACATTTTCAACAAAATCCCTAAAAGAAAGAAAAGGGTCCAGTTTTACGACAAATGCCTAAACATGGGTCAACGTTTTGAGAGAAATCCCTAAAACATGGGTACCTTTTTCTTAAAATTTGCTCCTAAAGATGGGTTAGGGGTTCAAGGTTCGGGACTCGCATCCCCGTCAAAAAGAAAAATCTGAGTACCCTCCCCCCCCCCCCTCCCCCCCCCCCCCCCCCCCCCCCCCCCGGGACACAAACTGGCAACTCCGTGACGTATTTTGCAAGCTCTTCTCCTATTTGCCCTGTACCCCAATATTCTCTCTAAAATCAGATTTTATCTTACACGCACCCTGGGTATAATCATTTCACTTATGCTTTGACAAAAAACCTGTATGATTCAAATCAATTCCCTCGTCAAAAACAAAGAAAATGAAATTTATCAATTTTTGTGTCCGGAGCAATTGGGCGAGGAGCTCGCATGATATGTCACGGAGTTGCCAATATGACTTCAAAAATCCACAACTTATTTCTTATCGGATTTTGCTCAAACTTTCATTGATCTGTTTCTTTAATTTTTCTGATTCTTTTAAATCAAAATTAATATCAGGCTGGACTTTCCCTTTAATGCCCTTCTGGCTCTTATAGCGGACGAGGGTCAATGGAATAATGGATTAAATGGCTATATGAAGGTAGAATCATGTTCATGAATTAGTGATGTTGGTGTTGTGTAGTGGTTGAATGTTTCAATGGTACTCTTCAATTCACGTGTTGAAGCAGTGGAATATATGCCTCGTATTTTGGGTAACACAAAGGCGGGATACATGTTAGAGACAACGGGACAGTGTATTACGGATTATGTTTGCTATGGAAATACTCTGGCAATCAGATTACGTATAGGTAATTATGAAACATATTGTTTTGATTTCAAAGCTGTAGAGACTATAACTTCTGAAATTCAATTGGCCCAAACTACTAGTATTATCTAAACAAGAATATTAGTAGTGGACTAAAGACACAAGTTCGTCAGGGGGTTGACCAGTGGCAGATCCTGGGGGGGGGGGGGGGGGGGGGGGGGGAGCACAGTTGTCATAAGTCACATGCACCAAAAAATGTGCTCCCTGAAATTGTGTTTCTGTGCTCCAGCTTATTTTCTTTCGGTTTCTTCTTTTTTTTCATCAATGTTTTTTCGGGATTGTTCCCCTCCCCTTTTATAAGTACTTGATCTGTCCCTGGGGCTGATGCCTTCTGCCTGATATTAACTTTTAAGTTTGTAACTTTTGCAAGCGAATCAAGCGACCGAGCAAAACTTATGACAGCTCAAATACTTGTGATCGATTAACAATAGTTCGTCTTCGTCTGAAAGGACCATTATACTAAGTACAAACGAGGAGGAGGAGAATGAGGAGAAAATAATAATTATAATGAGAAGATGGTAAAAAAGGAGGTGGAGACGGAGAAAAGGAAGAAGAAGAAGGAGGAGGAGGAGAAGGGGAAGGAGAAGGAGAAGAAGAATGATAATCTATTATACTTCAAATTAAGTATTGTTAATCTTAAATGTGCTTGATGAAGATAAGTAAGATATAATCAGTTAACGTTTTTCAGTACAGGTTTATTGAATTACATTTCATACAAATTCCGATATCATGAACAAAAATAATACAACAGTAAATGTAATTTGCGTAAAATAACAGGTAATTTGTTTGAAGACAGCGGGAATACAAATGAATTCAGCTTCTTGTTATACTCACACCTAAATATAAGTGAAATTTCATGTAACTTAAGTCAAAATTCTAGGCTTGTTAGTATAGTAATAGGCTCCGCATGGAGAGGAATTTCGTCATGCTATTATAAGGAACAAAGCTTATTGTACGTGAACCGGGGTCGCTAGATTGGAATGTCAAATCGCCAGTGGGAACAAATTTCTGAAACTTCTTAGATTATACCGATATAATAAACATTCTTTAACAAATCATCTATGCCTACTCCCTGGTGAAAAAAAAAATCTATTTCAGCAAGTTTTTCTGTTATACTTGAAAGAAACTTATTAAAAGAAATCTAAATTAGCTTCAGATAATAAATTAACATGAATTTAAATCAATTACGTCAAACCGTCTAGTAGCAAGGGTCCATTTTAAAGGATACGACACCAGGCGGCCGTGGGGAAAGTCAGGCACTACATTGGGTCACAACATGGCGCCTGTTGTCACGTGATCGCAAAAAACTCGAACCGGGTTGGCCAAAATCTATGTATGGATGGCTCTGATCACGTAACGATCACGATGCCCTATCGCGGCATAAAAACGCCCACAATCTGCGGTTGAGTATCCCTTTAAACTTTATAGAGCCCATGGGTGTCAAAGTTCAGAGGCGCGACCATGTCTTGTTGAGGTGGGTCGCCGTCCATGTCGTCATTGACGAGGCTGGCCATCGCCATATACTCATAGTCAGTACCGTCGAAATCATCCATTACGATGTTAGTCTAAATGGGGAATGAGATATGGTGTGAGCATGATGAGAGAGGTAGTGGAAAGAAAGAGAGAGAGAGAGGGGTTGTTGGACGGAGATAGAGAGGGAGAGGTTGATGAAACAGAAAAGAAAAGGGGCAGTTATTGGAAAAGAGGCATGATCGTATAAAGGAGAAGGTGGTGGAGAGGAAGAGAGAGAGAGAGAGAGAGAGAGAGGGGGGGGGGGGGGGGGGGGACGGGGGACAACCAGCGGCTAAAACAAATTACTATATAAATTTCTTCTCGTTAATGTGGGTAACATGTTTTCACATATAGAATTATAATTGTTCCACATTAAAAAATACGGGAAAGGCATGGTAAACTTCAGGTCTCATAACAAATGGGGAATTAATCCCACGCACTATATAATCACACAAAATGACTGAATTTCAAATAAGAGGATCTCCATATCAATCAATGATCTCAAATTTAGAAGAAAATCACAATTTATGTTTTAAATATCTTTCTTCTTTTTCTTTTTCTTTTTTTTTTTAAGGGGGGGGGGGTTCGATCTATTTCAAAATTTTCACGACTTAATAAATAATGAAATCATCTGTATTAGGAAATATAAGTGATTTTAATTTTTATAGGTAATTCATGATTCCTTTTCCGATTTATTCCAAACAATCACTAATTTGTAAAATAAGACTGGAAGTTTTCACCCATAAAGGTTCGAAAGTGAACAAAAGGTGCATGGGAGCGCAAATTTCACTCACATGCACACACTTAATCAATTTCAATGAACTTGGCACCCCTAGACGTCCTATATAGGCGTTTCCTATGGTGAAAAGTTATGCCATGTACCTATTTCAGTATGTACTCCTTTTTTCAAATAAAACTTACACTTGCTGTCGTCAGCATATTCTCCAGTTGTACTCTGATTTCGCTGAAGGTTGGTCTGTCTATTGGGTCCCGTTTCCAGCATTCGAGCATCAAGTTGTACCTTCAAGGGGAGGGTGAATCGTAAGGATTAATTTCTATTCTCCGACACTGGCGACACATCATCCGGCGACAGCTACTGGGAGGCCCTGGGAGGTCATTTTGTAGAACTAACTTAACTCCTAACTTTAACCCTGGAAACCAAACTTAACGGATACCGAACCATAACCCTAAAGTAAATTCCAATCATAACTCCAACCCTAACACTAGTTACATCGAAAGTGAAATGAAGCCCGGAACAATGACGGAGCAATCCGACATACCCCGGCGGCAATTTTTTCAAGTTGCGGCCGGGGTATGTAGAATTCGACCTCTAGACTTGAATTCTTCTGTTCTAATGCTGAATTAGATCTGGGTAATTTGTTTATATATATATATATAAATTATTGACAAAATTGAGTTCATGGTATTGACGACTATTCTAAATCATGTACTCACAAAGACTGACTACAATGGGGAGGTTTTGGTAGTCGGTACCCCATTTCTATGGCAAACTTCACTTGATGCGACGCCATGCCAGTATAAGGACGAGCTCCTGTGAATAATATGTCAATATAGATGGAGTTAGTGATAAGTAAGTGAAACAGATATGTCACAGATAGGTAGGTAGATAGAGAGAGAGAGAGAGAGAGAGAGAAAGGGGGTGGAGAGAAGGGTATGCAATAGATAAAGAAAGTGACAGACAGAGAGAGAGAATGAGAGGAGAAGAAGAAAATGAAAGAACCCAATGAAAAAAGGGGGATGCATAATAGGCCCTGTCACAACGACGCAACAAGGACTCTGGATTTTATCTCAGAAACTTCCGGAAAAGTATGTTGCTTACATCCTTATCAATTTCATATTATTGAGTTAATAGTGATTAGTTAAGTCCACATGAAGTCAATATACGTTTCTCTCCATTGTGTCCATGATTTAGAGGAACCAAATGATGAAGTTCTCGCAGAATCCTTTCTGCAACCTAGGGGTTGCAAATCCGTTTTTTTTTTTACAGTGTTTAAAACATTTTCAGAGGAATTCGTAAGGGCACTTGACAGGCCTCTCATTTTCCGTCACGTTCGGGATAAAGTAATATGGGGAACGATGTAGCCTTTTCATGTTTGTTGGACCTTTCTCTGATGACTCTGGCAAACTTATGGTAACGGTTTTAAGCTAGACTAAAAACTCACCTAATGTCAGTATCTCCCACACGAGTACAGCAAAGGACCAAACATCACTCTTTGTGGAGTACACGTCATGACGAAGAGATTCTGGCGCCATCCACCGATAGGGAACCCGTCCCTATAATAGATAATGAAAACAGTAGGTCAAAAAGGCCTGGGACTACTCCGTTATGCAAAAATTGTGATCTGTATTCGATGTCAATTTAGATCAGTGGTTATTAAAATTGTCGACCCGAAACCTCCTTCTGGAAATCCTGTTGAGTGCCGTTACTCAAAACGAGCGTTAACTTAGGTAATGCAACTGCACATCTAAATTGGCTTTGTTAATTGGTAAAATATTCACTGCCCCCTCCCATCCCCACCCTCAAAAGAAAATGTATAAGTCTTACTTACGCGTGACATCATAATGTATTCCTCGTCATCGTCTACGTGTCTGGCCAAGCCAAAGTCGGCTAACTTACACTCGAACCTAGATCCTAGAAGAACGTTACGAGCTGCTAGGTCTCGATGAACAATCTGGTATACAGAAAGACGTCATAAAATAAGACATGACGAGCATAATAAGAAACGTATTGCATCTTTAGAAAGATGTACATTACAGTCATCTATATGATGAAGCAGTTGATTTAAAGTTAATAAGTATAATTATACGGGATGTTGCCTCCATCAAGGACAAAAAAGTATTTATTTGGACCATATCGAAAAAACTATCTTGCATCCATAATACTTTCGATTTCTTTACTAAAATTTTGTAACAGGATACTGAATGAGATGTAAATAAATTTTATTTTAATAAATGCAAGTATTTGTAATCAGAACTGTTATGGATATACCTTCTGTTGTGCTAGGTGTTCCATGGCTATGGCGATCTGCACACAAAACCGAAGAAGTTCTTCTGATGACACACTGGCGCTACTATGACGATTCTCCTTGGCCAATTGAGACAAGTAATGACGCAGACTTTTATTGGGGCAGTATTCCATTATAATGTAAGTGGAACCTGTATCCATGGATATAGAAAGACATGTTTTCTTTTCTTCATTACCAGCTTATCAAATCATTTCATCAAGATTTACCCTTTAGTCTTAAGTTGGTCTCTCTGGCTCTTCGTCATTCCGTTACTTCTACATTTCCATGGGTGCTGCGTTCCATTGAGCCAAGAAACCCCGGTCTTCCGATAATAACCGTAGACATAGCCCTAAACTTGACCCTGAAAACAACCCTGAATAGCTTTCAAGTGACACTTATAATTTGACTGAAATAAGTAATGGACCCAGGAAAGATTTTATATTATGTGGGGACACTTAGCAAGCATTTACATATTGCATTGTCTGTTTATTAATTATACATGTAGTTAACAATGTTAACGGCATGACGTTGTGGGCACAACAAAAACGAATCTGGACTTTGTTGAAAGCAGACACTAACCGTCCTCGATTGTGCTGTAACCTAGTAGCCTGATAATGTTGGGATGACACGGTATGTCCTTCATTATCTGGAGCTCATCCAAGAAGTTATTCTTTTCATGGTCTGTCGCTGAATCTTTAAAGAAAGAAGAAAAAATGAAAATGTGGACATTGCACAATATAAAGTCATCTGACATGTTATGCCATGCGGATTTGTAGAGTAGCCATAGCAATATAGAGGGCAGTGAAGCGATAATGAAATGTCGAGAAATGGTTTGAAAGTAATTATGGCTAAATAAACAAATAATATTTTTGTTTATAAACTGTGGTTTCAAAAATGAAAGCATAACAGATGATCGGTTCCAATTATTCAGAAAGTAAACAATCAGGATATAGATATACTGATATAACAGGAATCCAATTCAAAAGAGACATGTAAACATTGCTGTCATCTCACGTCAGTTATTTTACATATTCATTATTATTATTGTTATTATTATTTATTTATTTATGTTTTATTATTATTATTATCATTTTTTTTTTTTTTTTTTTGGGGGGGGGGGACGAGTGTATAATGAATATATAGTCAAAAATGACAATCAATGGAGAACGCATTATGCGTATCGACGTAAAAGAAAGACTAAATAAACCATTCGACTGGGAGGAGGAATTGCCATACGATTTAAATGAAGGAACGAAAATGAGACAGTAAAAAATATAGATTAGGAAAAGGTGAAAAGAAACGAGAAGGAATAGGCAGGGATAAAAATAAGATAAACAGGCAAAGGGGAGACAATGTATAGAGAGGGACGAAGACAGAGAAAGAGAGAGAGAGAGAGGAAGAGAGAGAGTGAAAAAAAACAAATCAAAACAAACAAACGAAAACGGCAGTTATGCAAACCTCGAAATATAGATTAGGAAAAGGTGAAAAGAAACGAGAAGGAATAGGCGGGGATAAAAATAAGATAAACAGGCAAAGGGGGGGGGGCAATGGATAAAGAGGGACGAAGACAGAGAAAGAAAGAGAGAGAGAGAGAGGGGGGGGGGGGGAGAGAAAAAACAAAACAAAACAAACTAACACGGCAGTTATGCAAACCTCGTAGCATTTTGACAGCGACCGTAGTTCTGTCTTGACCGTCCATAATCCCAACCGCTTCGACGCGGTAAATTCGACCGAACGAACCGCCATCGATGAGATTTTTCGCTAAGTGGAGTCCTTGAAGACGGTCGACTGGGAACTTGAATCCTTCCTCGCATGGGGGTTCGGGATCTGGTTCTGCTAGGTCTGCGGTTGGGCCTATTATAGTTGCTACATAACGCTGAAAAGGATAAAAAACAGAGAGACTACAATCAGACGGGGGGGGGGGGGGACGAAGGAGAGATTAAAATGAATGGAATCCGAGGAGGAAAGAAGAAGGAAAACAAAAACAAGAGGAATAACTGTTAAAAATACAATGGGGTTTAAACATAGCAAGAGAGAAAGAGAGAGAAAGAGAGAGAGAGAGAGTGTGTGTCAGAGAGTGAGAGAGAGAGAGTAAGAGAGGAAAATAGGAGAGAGAGAGAGAGTAAGAGAGAAACTACTTTATGAACTATACCGGGTTAGCATTTTTTTATACTTGTCAATTAAAAAGCTAACACACATTCGCCCATCTGCCCTCTAAATTATGCACTTTCCCCCTTCCATATCGTCACAATAAAAAATAAGTCTCTCTATTAACACACTAGAAAAATATAAAATGTATTTTTGAAACTCACATTCTGTTCGACAGTAGTCGGCGGTGGAGAGATCGACTGTAATGGATGTACATCATCTCTTCCATGTGGGGATTTACAACAGCTAGGCCTACAACATACGGTGACGATGACCAGGTTGATCACGATAATGAAACCGAGGATGCCACCAGCAATCATGACCACTTCCAGTGTCGTCAACCCCCAAAAGCCTCCTTTGTCTTTTCGCATAGTGTGCGTCGAATTCTGAATTGAGGATATTGTCGTCAATGCCGTCATCTCGTCGCCATTTTCGATATCGTCAAAGTCACCGTCATTGTCGTCAATATCGTCATCATCGCCATTGTCGTCAACGCCATAAGATTCGGTTGAACTGTCTTCATCATTTGACACTTCTGATAATGTAGTATTTGAATATTTGAGGAAAGAAAGAAACGAGATAGCAAGAAAGGTGTCAATCAAAAACGTCAGCAATAATCCGTTATACCGTTAAATGTATAAACCAAGATTGAGTTAGATTGAACTTATGAACAAATATTAATTATAACAAAATTAGCAATTAAATATGAATTATGATAAGGAATTGTTCTTTAAGTATTCTTTTATATCAGGCATATAAAAGAATACACAACTTCGCGGCTGAGATAGGCGGGGGTGGGGGATTAGTCTATTCTTTGAAACCTTCGAAAAATGTTAGTATTTTTTAAGGGTTGAATGCAATTACTCAGAAATCAGTGAGGTTAAGGCCCATTGGCGTAGCCAGATTGGTTGAACAGACCGGGGGGGGGGGGGGGAGGGGTGATAACAAAATCATAGAGTCACAACATAGTTACACAGACTTCCATGGATGACTTGATTTTTAGAGCATGAACAGGGGGCCATGAACAGGGTGCCCCTTGTGCCCCTGGCTACGCCAATGTTTAAGGCCTAACCATGTATTACCTTCACAAGTAGGGAGATCCCCGGTTAGCACTCCCTCGGTACTGCACGATAACTCAGCCATGCCTATTAGTGTATAGCCCATCTGGCAGTGAAATTCACAAGTAGTACCGTATTCGATGTTCGACCAGGCATTACATATCGCATTGGTACTCATAAGATTAGATGGTAGTGCTGATATGTCACAGCGAATCTCTTTTATTGTAAAAAGGAAATCGGTAAATTAACACAGTAACGTACAGGGATGAATGCCACTGATAGGTAAGCTTTGTACAATTATAATGTTTATACTAAATATTCTTATACTAAATCTTTACTTTTTTAAAATATCTTTTGTAATGAACGAAATAACAATACATGCATTTTTAGTAAATCTGGGGCCTGTAACATAAAGAGACACAATCAATCTTACGATCAATTGTAACTCTTTAGTACATGGTTTGCCATAGTCTTACGATTGATATCAACCGTAAGATTGATTTATCTCTTTATGTTACAGGCCCCTGATGTAATAAATCGTACATGTATATGTGTATGATAAGTACATGTTTGAAATATCAGTCATAGAGTATTAAAATGAGTATTATCATTATCTTTAATGAAAGTTTTAAAAGCAGAAAAAGAAACAGCTGCAGAACAACCAGGCTGGGAAAAATAATAGTAGACATTTAGAAGGATATTGATGTTATTGTCGTCGTTGTCGTCGCCGTAGTATAGAAGTAATAGAAATAGCATAAAAAGACAATAAATAGTGAAAGTTGTCGTATCAGTGGTAGAAAGAGAAAATGGAATAAAACAGTTAAACATTTAACCCGCAGTATAGTATCTATAAAAGTTACACTAAAAGACGTGCTACTTATGCAGCCACTATTTCGACTACTACTACACCAGAAGAAGAAGAAGAAGAAGAAGAAGAAGAAGAAGAAGAAGACAAAGAAGAAGAAGAAGTAATTATGAATTATCAAATAGGTCACAACCATTACCTTGGCAACTAGGGAGGGAAAGCAAACCCCCTTCTGACCCACAGGTCACTGAAGATTCTCCTATCAACCTGTACCCGTCTTGACATCCGAAGCTACACGTTTGTCCTTCTATTATAGTCTCCATGTCAAGGCAATTGCCTTCAGTGGATACCAAAAACTCAGAAGAAGTCTGGATGTAACATGCGACTGCGGGATCAAAGCATACGTCACAGTTCCGAAGGTATACAAAAGACAAGTTATGAATAAATCAGTTGCATTTAACAGATAGGGTACTGAGGCATAATAGTATTCTATACGCAATGTCAAATTCTCATAGTTTAGGTTCACCAATTCTCCACTCAAACGAACATAACATATTGATTAAAAAGTTAAATTCACGACATGGACGAGCTCCTTACACGTTTTTTATAAATAATATACTGTATATCTTCCCATTCGTGTGTTTACATAATCAGAAACGAGGAAGATATCTGTTTAATCATAAAGATTTTATTTTTTATTTTCTTCCCAGAAACTTGTGTTTTTTGAAGCCGTTAAGATTAATTTGGGTACAATTTAACCAATTTTTTCTTTTTAATACCAAAAGTATGTACCAGAAATCGTATACTACCAAAGATTTACCATGACATGTAGGCAGAGGAGAGAGAAGTCGATCGGCGCCACATCTTGCAGTAGGGTTGCCCACCAATGTGTACCCATCCTCACACTCAAAGAGACACGTACCGTCTTCTAGAATCAGCGCGTGTGGGTAGCAGCTCGTGGCATCCGGTGGCATGCCTGCCTCGATGAGATGGGCGGGGTAGTCTGGAACTTCGCAAAGAACTGAGATAAAAACCAAAATAGTTTATGTTTCGTATCATTTGGAGTATTTATTTTTTCGTTTTTATTTACATAACAAAATACTAACAACTGAACAAAGTTATATAAGATAAAATAATAATACTTTAGATTGAATCGTAATCATAACTGGACTCTTCTGTCGCAATAATTGCCATCTACATCGTCAAATTATTCACATTTAGCAATGTAATGTATCGGACGAAATGGAACATAATATTGTATAGTGAACAGAATGGGAATGGCAGATATAGAAAGATAGATAGTTAGAAAGATATAATTATGAAATGTGGAGCGATAGAAAGAAGAGAGAGAGAGAGAGAGAGAGAGATGAGAAAGGGAGAGAGAGAGATGAGAGAGAGGGAGCATGAATTTCAAGACACTTACCAGATTCGCAATTGACCCCAGTTGATACATTTTGTGGACAATCACATCCGCCATGCAAGTTACATACGCCTTCATTATGGCAGGTAAGATAGCAAGGACCTATGAAGTTTGGCAGGATATAATTTATTTAATAACTTTAAAGGCCAAGTCCACCCTAACAAAAGGTTGATTTGAATAAATAGAGAAAAATCTAACAAGCATAACACTGAAAATTTCATCAAAATAGGATGTAAAATAAGAAAGTTATGGTATTTTAAAGTTTCGCTTAATTTCGCTAAACAGTTATTATGCACATCCTGCTCAGTATGGAACTGAGGAACTGAGGGAACCAGTGACGTCACCCACTCACTATTTCTTTTGTATTTTATTATGTTAAATATAGAATATTTTAATTTCTGCAGATTTCACAATTAGGAAGCTCTCATTGAATTGTGTATAGGTTGCAACAATGGCAATTACACATGTTCAGCGAGGAATCAAACCTTGTTTCACATTATAACAAGGAAAAATTAAAATATTTCGTATTTCATGTAATAAAATAAAAAAGAAATAGTGAGTGGGTGACGTCACTGGTTCCCTCATTTGCATACTGAGCAGGATGTACATACAACTGTTTTGCGAAATTAAGCGAAACTTTAAAAAACCATAACTTTCTTATTTTACATCTTATTTTGATGAAATTTACAGTGTTATGCTTGTTGGATTTTTCTCTATTTATTCAAATCAACTTTTTGTTAGGGTGGACTTGGCCTTTAATATAAAGTGTCATGTAAACGGTATGACGTTCTAAGTAAATTAGTTAATTACATGGAAAAGGTACCGTGAAATAATCATGCTGTTTTCTGCATTTTGAAAAACGTACGTACAGCACATACAAAAGAATTAAACAATATCTCTTTAGCAGTCTTTTGCTTATACATATTTTAAAATAGTTCATGTAAACAGAATAGAATTTTTCCATAATAAAATCCTGCACCCATGAAAGAGGTTCTCACTAAAATTATGAGCACTTACACGTATAATCCCGGATGAGATCATCGCAGATTCCTACTGGACATTGTCTATCAATGCAGTCATTACCATCTGTGGTGAGTGAACATAGGAAAATAAACACCAAACATTTAGCCCTTATCATCGGGGTGATATCTGTAAATCTGTAAAGCCCTGAGAGACATCGTAGATGTATTAGGAGCCATATATGAATCCAACATATGATAATCATTATTATCACGATTATCGAGAAAGTATGATACAAGAAAACAATAATATTCGGCATGCAAAGACAAGCTGTCTTATGAGAATAAAATGATATTTGATACTGAACGGCTTCGAAAAGGAGTTATTTTAATATTTTAAAAAACTATCATTGTATGTGAATGACCTTCAGATTCGTAAATGTATATGAAGGTCTCTTATGTCATGTTTATCAAGTTTAAATTTGGATCATCATACCCAACAGTAAACCTCACTGCACTTATTTTGCCTTAACAAAAAATGTTAATTTGGTTGTGTCCCTACTTCTCGAATATAGTTCGCTGTACACAAATTTATTCAAACAAAAACCCAGTTAACATGTCTCAATGACAAAAAAACATCTGAACCGAACTTTAAATCACAAGAAAAATATGGGCTTTAAATGGAAAATTAGGAGGATCAATTAAAGGAGAATGTACCAGCACTTATTGAGAGCCGATATCCTTGGCTTTGGGTGACTTTATTCGTCTCCACCAAGATCCAGGCTGCCGACCCATTGAAAGTAAACACATCAGGAGGTTGCTTAGCCCCATTAGTCCAAGCAGCATCGTAGCTATTATCAGTGGCTATCTCATATCCGTATCCGAAGTATACTGCATCTCTGTCCTCTTCCATTTCGAATATGTTGAAGGTAATGTTGATTGTCTCAGCTCCATGGATCCGAATTAACAGGAAGCAGCTTAGCCGATTTGGGAGCGCGTTCGGGTAATTATTGCTAAAAATCTCTCCAGTGTAATTGTAAAAGTTGCCACTCTCGCAAGGGTCTTCGAACAAAACCCCAAAAAAAAAAAAATAAATAAAAAATAAGGGAAAAGAGAGGCATATATACCCCCAGGGAATATAGGATAATAAAGAAGCAAATCATAAAGTGATCTTAAGACGATGGCATAAAAATGTAAAATGAAATATGTCTTGAAGATATATAATATAAAAAAAAACCTTCATGTTTTATAAAAATCAACGTCTTAAAAACATGAATCAACATTTTTTTCCTTTACTTTAATACTTTGATATTCAATTTAGAAATCTATAGATACGCTGTGAAGGAAAGTAACAGTTACTGATCAATAGACAGATCACTATATGGAAAGTGAAGCAGAAACTAGTTCTACATGGAAAGGCTTTATCATCATTTATTATATATGTTACTTAACATTTGCCTTATAGTGATAATAGCTACAGCCCCCTGAAGTGTTTGCTAACAAAGTTTAGTGATACATATATGATGAACGTATGAATTTAACCATGAAAAAAGGGGTCTGCACAATCCATTTGTGCAAAGTTTGCTTTATCAATGTTAGCAGTAATGGAGTTATTGTAACGTAGATCTATACAAAACAAAGCAATGACAATACATGCATTTGTACACACAATCACCGAGACGAAATGAAGGTCATCTCTTTGAATTGCACAATGGAAGCGAGAAATTGCAAATTTACATGACTTTCACCTTGGAATGAAAAATAGCAATCATGCATTGTGAAATAGATAAGTAAAGACATATTTGGCATAATTAAACGTATTACTTTCTAGACTTGCTTTATCGAAGGGGCCAACACCTTTGCAGTGACATTAGTCATTGTCATGGGGGCTGTAGAGTTAAAATCTGACAGAAAAGGTTAAACACCAACCATGCCAATAATAATCATTTGTTTTCATTCCCTTTATTTAATTACTTTATTTAATTTACGTAAGTAAGTTCTAAACTATGCTATCTTTAGTCATACATGACAAAGATTTCAATCTTTCCCGTTGCCCATTTTTTCACAGTCATTAATATTGGAAATTGTCAGATTCATTCCATCGTTCCTTCCTTTGAATAACATGTCATCACTCCCGTGATTTAGAAGAACCACATGTTTGTTAATGTACCTAGATAGATATTTAATTTTTCAAGGCTTACAATGTGATGTCAGCTCCGTATCGCAGTTATGTCCATGCCAACTCCCTGTACACAAACACGTGTAGTAGCCATACAGCCCATCCAGACATGTTGCTCCATTGTTGCAGGGGTTGCTTTCACACTCTGCAAACATGACAATTCAAAATCAAGTTAAAAAGAGGTATTGAAAAATATAACTGTCCCGTCTCATATCATACAAACCTGCCTTCCCCTAGGCGAACAGGACAATTCTGCTACTCCTGCCCCCCCCCCCAAAAAAAATCCTTAATGTTAGTTCATTAATAGCACTAACACTCAATTTTGTTAGAGGCAATAGTCTTTCCTATTGAAGTAAATTAAATTTCTTTTAAGCAATGTCCAAATGAAATGTTAATAATATTTAGTGGAGACATTATTGATGATGATGACAAGCTATGCGGAATTCATGTCACTCCCCCATAATGTTTGCTTGGTTGGTTTGTTTGCTTTCCATTATGATGATGTTGAAAACTTTTCAAATTGACTGAATGGAACATACTTACCGTTCAGTGCTTCTGTATTTATCAATATGCTGCACATCAAATGTATCAGGAATACCAGATTTTGCCTGCTAAAATCCATTTGAAATTCCAGTTTCAGAAAGATGATTGAGAAAGTCCGTGTATTCTCCTCAGCAAGTGGTCCTCATTAATGTTGAATGATTAAGCATGTCAGGTATTTACATATAAGACCTAATTTTAGTGGACCTTTGATGAGAGTATCAAGAAAATTCACATTAAATAATACGTATGAAGTAAAAAGGTAAAAAGGGAAAATGATGACGTACGTGTGAGAAAATAAACAATGTATTTCATTTTAGACGGTGAATGAAAGAAAAACATTCAGTCACTCGAGTGAACGGAGATGAAGACAAAGGGTGTATTTTCATTTACGAGAGAGAGAAAAAAATCCCAAGCAAACAACCTTGACATTGTCAAACGGCATGAACAGTGCCGTATAAGGGGATTCCTATCTTATCATTACCAATGGCAAATTAGACACCAGAAGGTATACTGAAAGGAAACAAGAAATCAAGCAGTAACCTTTGTAATTGAATAATAAATGAATGAATGAATGAATGAATGAAGCACGATATCGTAATTTTTTAAAATTTTATTCAAGAACGAAATTATTAGCACAAAAAATCAAAGAAGAACTTTAGATACAGACGTACTGAATCTTTTCGTGTTGCACTCATCTCCAAATCTGAAACTCCTTATCGGTGGCGCTACAGCCCTAATTCAATTCTTATTCAATATTTAAAAAAAACACGGTAATGCAACATAATACATAGAACTAAATAGAATATGTTTCATTTATGACCCATTCATTACCTCGAGTTCTAAAACATCTCTATAACAGCTAAGGTGATAATGACTCATATAGCAAGAAACCGCTGTACTTAATATGACGGGGAATAGAGCTACCGAGTGGGAACTACTTTGGGGGAGGCCGTTTCATCTTCCTTTCACGTCCACCCCCGTTTTTTCTTTTCCTGATTTCACATTCCCCATGTCAACGCAAATTCTGCCTTATAGCAAACCCTGACTCTTGATGATAATTATGATAGCAATACCTGCATTCAGGGGCGGATCCAGGATTTTGTATAAGGGGGGGGGGGGGGGCACGCAAATGCAGGTTTGTCAACTTTTGGAAAAGGGAGACCCGTATTTTTTGGTCTTGCCAGCTCTCGAAAACTCGCTCAGTGGGGGGTTGGGGTTGGGGTTGGGGTTGGGGTTGGGGTTGGGGGTGGCGACGCGAATTTTTTTCGCCAAAATTCGATCAGGGGGGGGGGGGGGGGGGCGGGCCGGATGTCCCCCCCCCCCTAGATCCGGCACTGCCTGCATTTATATGGCACCTTTCCAGTTAGTAACTGATCAAAGTGCTTTATGTGTATTATTACCCCGTCATTGCATCCACTTCCGATTCTCCACTCCACTGGGGAGTCTGGCGGCCACTGACATTTAAAGAGATACTCAACCGCAGATTGTGGACGTTTTTATGACGCGAGAGGGCACCGTTATCGTTACCTGATCATGCCGTTGCCCTGCAGGGCGCAAACTTCGGGCAGACTGGTCGCCGCGCAGCATGCACGCTCCGCCTGAGCTCGAGCTCTCGTGCGAGATTCGGTGGGCTTCGTGCAGTCCGAAATGTAATCCCAGCAGTCCGACGGACGAGTTCGACGTACAAACTTTGTGTACGAGTGAATGAAGCTTACGCAATCCTGACTTCCCCCATGGCCGCCTGGTGGCGTATCCCTTTAACACCTGGGTTGGGAGTAGCAAATGTCGATTAATATCTTGCCAAAGGACATTAGTGCTGCGGCGGGAGTCGAACCGCAAACCATGTGATCCACAGTCCGGTGACGTATCCCCTAGACCACGACACTGACTCTTCATCTCTATTTTTTATTTATTTTTTTTTTAATTAGGCTGAGCCACAATTCAAACAATTACTGTGGGCAAGCGACGCGTCGCAAATACGTGAGAGTCGAGTACTAGTATCTGAAATGTCGCCCTCTATTGATGTTAGTATTCTCTTTCTCTCCTCATACATGTCATGACTAATTTTGAATAGTAAAGGGCTGGTCATATTTTTCCGATAACGATAACGATATCGTGATATTTCATTAAAGGTACACCTAAAGCTGTCCTACTTTTAACAGACAGCATCATACTCACACGTATACACCACATAGTAGGGTGCACCTTTAATTGAAAATCTCGTTATCGTTATCGTTTTCGTTTTCGTTATCGGAACAAATGTGACCAGCCCTTTAGCGACCCACTTTATATGATCGTTCGGTTATTTTTCTTTCTTACATCGACGCAAATAAGGGAACTATTTCAAGGGTATAAACCATCAATGCAGTTTAGCCTTTGAATTAGAACAAAAAAATATGCTGAGACAAAAAATAGAATTGCATTTGCCTACATGCCATAACAAATGCCCCTCATTGTATTCATTGCTTGGTCCGAGATGGGCAATCTGAGGGGAATCCCTTCCATTATGCCAATTCTACCCGGTATCGGTATTTCTTGTAAATGGTGTTAAAAATGTCACCCAAGTGGCGCCGTGCTACCATGTACCAGTACACCCACATTCTGTTTGGCTTCCACTTGCGGTACATAACTTGCTAGCAATCTTATCTGTAGTATTAACGTCTTTCAGAGGTCTGAAGAAGATGTTCAATAAACCAAAGCCCATGCATTGCTCTGGGCAAACTCCCACCCAACATTCCTTATGCTTTTTTAAATTATTTTTTTATAATTTCAGTTGCTAAATAAGCAAGGCAATGACAATATTCTCTGTCTTTCTGATTTGTTTTTCTCCGTAAGGAAAAATTAACCCTTTATAAAAAATTGCTTGGGCATAAGCAAAAAAGAAAAATCAGAAAAAACGTACATAATATAATATATACATACATGTATATCATTGTATATACAGTACATAGTATAAGTTCTAACAAAGAATGATATAGACCCTTTATTCGTGAAATTTGTGATCACCATAGATATGATTAAAAAAAATCAATGATGGGAATCCAGATCTTGTTATGTGATATCATATTTTGTATTGTACTCAAGTTGAAATGTTTGGCCTTCTCATCATGATAATGGAAAAGTGGACTATTCCGAATATTTTTTTTTTTTTTTTTTTTTTTTTGGGGGGGGGGGGGGGGGGGGGTACCTATAAAATGGGAGAGTTCTCTATGTTTAACACTACACATATAGTAAAAACGCGCATTGCTATTCGGAGTTCCCTATGTCATAAATGGTGTTTATTTTAAAAGAAAATCATAACTTTTGCAGTTATGCTTTTTCAGATGTTCCAGAAAGTTACATCAGTGTGTCAGTTTAACATGGAGAACATTCACTCTGATTATTCTGTTATCGGATGTGTTGTCATTAATTGTTGCTTTTAAAAAAACAATTTGTTGCACTAAAACTATTGAAAATTCCCTTTGCCTCAGGTTTTATGATGCAAACATACTTATTGATCTAGGTAAACTGTTTTACCTGTCCTCTTTTGAAAGGATGACATTTTTTTTTTCACAATGCAATCTGAGACACATGTTGTTTTGTTTGTGTGCTGTTTTGTTTTGTTTTTATTGGGGGGGGGGGGGGGGGGGGGGTATTCTTTATTGCAAGGAGAATATTATGTCTCACTAGAACATCACACATCATAACTGAATTGTCAATATGATTTTCCCCAGACCATTAATGAGCTTAAATCAAAAATGCCCTTAACTTTCTAATTCTTTATCCGATTTTATGTCAAACTTTATTTCCCCTTTAACTCTGAATCGTATGAATTCCATGTTTTCTTTTAACCCTGACAAAAAAGGAGGGAAATAACATGTGAACTTTTTTTGTTGTTTGGCATATCTTGTTCACTTTTAGTCGCCAGATTTGCTATAAAATTTTGTTTGACACCCCAAACCATTCAGAAAGTTCTATAGAGGCATGTTTTTATTACACTTGATTCATAACTTAATAATAATAATAATAATAATAATAATTCCGCTTTTATATATAGCGCCTAGTACATCGGCGATGTCTCTAAGCGCTTTACACATATATTATTACCCCGGTCACCGGATTCTGGCTAGCCCACACACAATGTATGCACATTCTCCACTCCATGGTGAGTATTCCAGCAATGGGCCGAGGCGCTCACATTGCTTAGCAAACGACATTAACTTTCGCATCCTACCGGGTACCCATTTATCACCTGGGTGAAGAGTGGTAAATGTAGATTAACGTCTTGCCAAAGGACGCTAGTGCTTGTTCAGATATAAAGACGTTTTATATTTCTCGAATTACTTGTATCATATGAAACTTTTGAAATATAAATCAACTTCACTGATGCTGAATCATATTTCAGATGCATTAGAATATTACGACAACAGAATCCAAAGAACACGTACTTGTATGTGTAATCATCGTTTTAACAATAGGCTGAAGTATGAAAACTCTGTAATGTATACCCTCGATACGAAATATGTTTAGCCCTATATACATTACTCATACCATTCAGATGTAAACAAACATAATAGTAGAATTTGCACCTGCGAAGCACCAGTGCACCGCACTTCAGTTTATTGTTGTTTTGCAATGTGAGCACCTGACCTGCACAGCAGCACACAACCTACAATAATTTTCAGTTAAAGTGAAGGACGTGGGTTCACCATAAAGAAGAAGAAGAAGAAGAAGAAGAAAATAGTTATTTTTCAATCCCGTTTATTGTTTGGATATCAACTGTAGACTACTGACACAACAAGTTCAAGAAAAACAAATTCGGTATAGTTTTAATAATGAACGTTTTCTTATTTCTCCACGCAACTTATCATGATACTGAAATATATTTCCACGTCATATTTTCCCCTTAAATTCCATTTACTGAAGAGATATAACGTGGTTTCCCATAACTGTAGGCAAAGGAAAAGAAAATGCATAAGCCATATAACAAGCTCAAACCATTTTGTTGTATCAAAGTAATATTTTCGTGAGACACTACAAAAGTAATGTCAAATTCTCAAGTAAATGGCGAATACCCCTCATTTTGTCATACCTTGTTATTTCTATAAAAGAGTAACAGCAATACAGTGGCGGATCCAGGGGGCACTTTCGGCCCGTAAACCCCTTTTGGAAGCAAGGTATGCATTTTGACCATAAAGGATCCACCCTTTTGTCGATTGTGCCCCCCCCCCTCTTTTAGAATGAAAACCTTTTTTTTTTTTGCTTGTCAGAGAATTATGGAGGGAAACTGGACAACCATAACCCCCCCCCCCCCACTGAGCGATTTCTTATGTCGCACCCCCCCCCGAGCAACTTTTCGAGAAGCTGCATGGCAAGACCCCCAAAATACGGGTCTACCTTTTCCAAAAGTTGACAAACCTACATTTGTGTGCCCCCCCCCTTATACTATATCCTAGATCCGCCCCTGCAACAATAGAACGATTAATAATTAAAAAAATGCTCCTCATGCTATTAATACAAACAGAACATCCAATATTTACGTGAACAAAATATTTCTAAGCACAATTACAAACTGTCACGATGCAAGGTTGATCTTGCCTATATGCAAGACCTATATCGATAATTTTATTTTTTAATACAATATGGTTTTTTGTAGGCGTATATATACAATAGTTGTGTCTATAGAGATACCATATAACAGAAAAAGAATAATATGATACAATAAAAAGAATACTAAATCGCTTTCCTTTTTAACTCTTTACATATCACACGGTCCTAACTACATTAGGCCTACTAGTATTATCCACTACTCAGACACTAGATAGACCCTCATGGAAACCCCAAATCTGAAGTCCAAAAGTTTGCTGATAAGGAGAAGAAAAAACTTTTATTGTATTACTAGAGCATGGACCTACTAGTACTAGGTCCATGCTAAGTTAGTAAGAGTAATTGAGTTGATAAATCAAGTCAAGAAAAAAATATATGCCACATGATTTGGGGCTTTGGGCAAGGGGAATGCCGTCAAAGGGAGGGGGGTGGCTTATCTCCATCTCTGATGAGGGTTGGCTCATCTTCATTTGTGATGAGGGGTGGTTTATCTCCATCTCTGATGAGGGTTGGCCCATCTTCATCTCTGATGAGGGTTGGCTCACCTCCATCTCTGATGAGGGTTGACACATCTTTACCTCGAATGGGGGATGGCTCATCTTTCTCTATTTGGAGAGGTGGCTCATTTTTAACGTCTAACCCATTTCAACTACTTAATTTGGAATTTTAAACCATTTTTTGAAGCATTGGAAAGTAAAAATTTAATACAAAACATGTTGTTTGCGCCCTCATGTGACCTTATTAAGCAGAATCGGCAAATAATCAGCGGCCTCTCGCGCCAGCGCCCGCACATTCTGTCAAAATGTCGGCGCCCACGAAGCGCCTACTGGTAATGTATTCAACGAACATACGTGACTATTTTGCACCATTCACATGTATGCATGTATAGGTCAATGGTAAGAACAGTAACATTATAGCTTTTTATGCAATCCTCACAGGACTGGTAGCCATTCTCTACTAGGTGAGAGTGACAATGTAGATAAACGTCTTGCCAAAGGACGCTAGTGCCGCGGCAGGACTCGAACCGTGAACCAGGTGATCCACAGTCCGTGATATATCCACTAGACCAAGACACCTCTACCTATAGCTGAATGTACATCATTGTCATCGTCGTAAATAGATCATCAGCAGTAATGATACCCATATTTTACTAAAGGGTACATTAGGTCGACACCTAACAATGCGGTTTATTCCGTCATAATAGCGACCCCTACATTAGGTAGACAGTTGGTACATTAGGTCGACAGTTGAACAAAGAAAAAGAACAAAAACTGTCCTCCTAATGTACCCATTAGGGGTATATATATATATATATATATATATATATATATATACTTGATGGTGTATTAGGGAGACACGAGGACAATTAAATAAGACAAAAAGTGTCTCCCAAATAAACCGTACATGGGTATATATATATATATATATATATATATATATCTTTACCCATATATACAGTAATGGATCGTCGTAAGCTTTTTTCAAAGCTTGAAGGAGACGTCCAATAAACACCAATTATACCGAAACAGTATTCAAAGTACTGAACGACACACATTTAATAAGAGAAAGAAGATATAGAAATATATAAAACCGAGAGTGAGGGCGGTAATGGTAATATTACGTGAATAAAATGAGAGGGAACAAGGCCAGAGAGAGAGAGAGAGAGAGAGAGAGAAAGGGGGGAGGGTCGCATCCCCCTATCTGTAAGTTGCCTCCCCCATCTTTATTCCTCTCTCTTTATTCGTCTGTAGTTACTCTTGATGCGATGCTCTCTGCGCCATTTCTCGAGCCCTTTCCCTAAGAATTCTCATACCTTCGCTAAGATTTGCCTCAAATAAAGCTTTATATAAAGTTTCCCATCGGTTTTTTGGAAAAGTTCTTACGTGCCAATCTCTTAACATTCGTACAGTTCCTGAAGTGTTTACGTCACGACTTCTGAAATTAGATTGGATGTATCTTATTATTCGGGGGATCGGTAGTTCCAGGATTACACCAAGGTTGTAGACATCCGTATCAGAATTCATAGAATTGGCGATTAGGTAACAGGTAAGGTCGTCAATATCTTCCGGGCAATTGTCAAATCTTGACAAAAACCTGTGGAAGACAGAAAATTTTTAAAACGTCCTGAAATCATGAAAATCATTTACACTAGAAAGTAAATAAACAAAGAAACAGAAAAACAAACAAAAAACGATAGAAAGAGATTTGCAACAAACTTCTCCAAGATATTCACACAGTTATCAAACATATGTCAACAGTAGACTTAGGTTGAAATGGTGTCAGGATAATAAGCTATAGTACTACTTACACCTTTAACAACTATTTACAATAGAATGCGTATATTCTAGCATGTGTGATTTCCATGCTTATTTTGTAGCGTATTTATTAAACCGATTACATTGTATTATGCTTAATTCACAGAAGACAATACCTAACAGGCCTTAAATTACTATGACTTACTGTGGTGGAAGGGTTGAAGGTCCAGAAGACACTTTAGGTATTCCTTGAGTGAGAAAGCATGAATAGAATCATACGGATATGACTACAAAACTATATGTATTTTTGGTAACGAAAGGAGGGCTCAAGAAGAAAAATTCAAAGTCTTGATGATTGTTCTGGGTCCCGCCTTATATGAAGAGTTGCGATTGATCTGAATTGATCACAAGTCCTATAATAAATTGCAAAGTCGCAAACTTCTATCCCGTTAGTACAGATTTGCGATTGGTATCAATTTACGATCGATTTGAACCATTCGCAACTGTTCATAATACGAAAACCTGAAAAGGATTTACGCCAATATGAATATATATATATATATATATATATATATATATATATATATATATATATATATATATATATATATATATATATATAAATATAGTTCTGCTTCGGACTTGCAAAGTTATAGACAAAATAGAAATGAAAAGTCCGTATACGATGAAAAACTTCGAATTTTCGGCGATAGGCCTTCGTCAGGAAATGATGAAAATTTATTAGATAGGTACACAAAAGAGCGTGAAGCGCAAAAAACAACGCAAAAGCTCCATGGATACCAACGCAACCATGGTAGAGATCAGAAAGGAGAGGAGAGAGAGAGAGAGAAAGAAAGAAAGAAAGAGTATAGAGGCGTCACATCACTATATTAATGTAACAATACCAATAATACATGTATACAGATCTACAGGTAGAACAGAATTCATCCCTGAATGGCACCCAAAGGTATTAACAAACACATCTCCAAGTTATTTCCAAAAAAAGAAAATTATTAATTTGTTAAAGTGCTTTTTTACTTGTTTTATTTCATTATGTGGTGTTAAAAACAAAAAGACAGTGCACTGGCCGGGAATCGAACCCGGGCCACCCGCGTGGCAGGCGAGAATTCTACCACTGAACCACCAGTGCTCACATTTAAAAGCGTTGCTAATATAATGTATATACGATGGTATCATAACAAATACACAAAATAATAACATTGTAACTGAATTCCGTGTACTCTTTGTGAAACAAGTTCCCAATTTCAAAATAAAAACAAAGAAAACAGCATTTTGAGGAATGGTACACGTTTAGGAGTCATGCAAACTCCATCTTCAGCCTGAAATTTTAAAACAGAATCAACATTATATCGACTCTGATTACAAAGAATATCTCAACCATCATGAGTGAATAAATATAGGGTATGTCATGAATTCAGGTAACAGGGTGAAGGACCTGATTGTTGTTTTTATTTTGAAACTGTTATCGAGCCGTCCTTTTGGAAAGTTACTACTTAATTCTTGCTTGCATGAAGATTGAGAGGACATTCCAGAAGGTCGTTCCCACATATGTCCATAAACGTAGATGTCATTAGTTCTCTTGTATAAACATACCTATGCATTTCTCCATGACTAAAACCGGTACCTTGGAATCGGCTTGACTAAAATTTTAATTTTGATTTTTGAGGACTATCATAAAGTAATAAAAAGAGGAAAATAATTTTTGAAAAATCGATCTATAACTTCCATTATGAAGATATGTGGGTGTCAAGAATATGTGGGTTTTACGAATACCTAATAGGTATAGCATTATAGATTCTTTTTAACAATTATGTTTTAATACATTTCGAATAAAAAAATTGTGAACGAAAACATACGTAAGCTTCCTGGTGTTGGTGCAGCACAGGTATTTGGAAATGAGACACCAATGCGACCAAGAGGCTGAGAATGAGAACGACAAACTACAATTATTACATATACATGTATAGGAAGACACTGCATCATGTCACTTTTTATAGGCCAATGTCACCTTTTGGGGTCGCTTTTTTTTACAAACGTCCTAAAAAAATAGATTTCTGAATCAAACTATTTATAATGACCAACTTCTTCTTATTGCTTGTAAGTATGTGTTTGCTCTGATAGTGATCCTAGAATAATATCTTAGAATTCAATATCTACGGTGTACGTACCTTGTCTCTTGAAAGAGTTTTCACTACATAATAATGGAATGGTCCCGATGTCATTTCACAGTTAAGAGGTAGGTCGTCAGGGGATCTTTGGAAATTGACCGGGGGAGAGGTGATATGATATTCGGAAATCAAAAGAAAAAAAGTTTAAAAGATAACAATTACTGATGACACATTGGTTAAAACAACACTTCGAGAGTCTTGTAATATAGCTAGTTTTTTGTTTTAAAGGGGTGGGGTTAAAGCTCAACTGCAAAGCCAGAATAAGTGTTTCACTGAAAATTTTTCTCGTTCAACTTGAAGAAACAACACCTATCGGATTTTGAGTTTAAACGTCGATTGTGGCATATTCCTATTCTTTATATCTTGTACCGAAAGGGTGGGCAGCGTCGCGTTGACTGGAACGCCACCATTCGTCCAAAAGCCCACCCCCCCCCGATTTTGCCGAAAGGGTGGGTTGACTTTTTCTAAATAGTGTTAATATTATTATAAGTAGGCCTATTATTATTATTATTATCATCATTAATATCATATTATAAAAAATCCAAACGCACCAAAACAGCAACACAATATTTAGAAAAAGTAAACGCACCCTTCCGGCAAAACGGGGGGGGGGGGGGGGGGGGGCTTTGGACGAATGGTGGCGTTCCAGTCAACGCGACGCGACCCACCCTGTTTCCTGACAAAATATTTGTCATTTTTCTTGTTTTGTAATTTACAGTCAGACTAGTACATGTACTTTCTATTGAGAAAATTTGGCCAATGGGATAGATGGGGATGAAATCGACCAAGCTTGGGGTTCTTTTTCGGAGCTCGATCTGGAGGCTTAACCCGACGTCTACGCATCAGCTAACAGCATTTGTGAATGACATAGATGACCTAAAAAGGAACTTTGAAGGGTCAAATCTCATGGGATGAATGGGATTAGACTTTAGGGGCAGGCTCCCAGAGTAGAAAAAACAAAACGCGTTACCTGGCCCTGCCCGATATCTCATCCTGGGGCCGGCAGACCCCTATGGGCGACCGCTGTCCAACTCTCCGAGACAGTGATGGGTGGAGTGCGATTCCCGAAGATCCCGGTGATAAATCGGATGCGATTCCAGAGGACATCTGTGATGTAGGGAGACTGACGGACGATGATCGTCTCTTTGTTCTGAATAACCACCAGAGCAGAGTGTACAAACAAGTCAATGCTAAACATGCACAGATGGAAGCAGACACGACAACACCAATGGGTAGAGACGTAGGATCTGCAGAAAAATATTATATTAGAATATATATGTATTTTTATATTAACTTTCGTTAAACGTTATACAAGAACACACGAACTGATGTTACCGCAGTGCGGCTGTATCTTTGAATGTTTCAGGGGAAGGAGAAAAAAATGGGGACATTTTCGGTAAGCTGAGTACTTTATGTCGGGGGTAAGTTGAAAATTAGTTGCTTTTGACCACAATGAAGTAAAATAACAAACACCACCACTCTGTTCATCTTCAAAGAATCGCATCGAAATAGTGAATAGGAGTTGTATAACAGCCGCCTTTAATTACGGACACTGGATTTGAATTAGAATGTTTTCAAATTTGTCTTTATGTTAACCACTGTACACATACATTTGCATGGAGAAAGTAAATCTTTATCTGTTTATTTTACATTGTGGCGTAGCACGGATATTCAGTTGGAGGGGGGGGGGGTGGAGTGGGCAGACACTAATCAGGCTGACGAAATGCGAAGAAGCATTGGACAATCTCACGTTCCTCCACTACCTCTTTGGGTGATTGATTATTTTTGCCTGTATCCCATGGGGTCACACAACTAATTCTACCTACCGTCACATTGTTTTCCTTGATATCCAGATTTGCAGTCACAGTGAAAATCTCGGATGAGATCAGAACAAGACCCGTTATTGAAGCACGGGTTCTGTTTGCAATCATTACCATCTGTTCGTAAAGGGAAAGAAATATACACAAAAGTTTAAGCTAAGACAATTATATATAATTCAGCTACGTCCTGATTCTTGTCCTATTTCATTTATTTAATCTATCCATCCAAGCGGCCCGTCGTTTTGTGTTTTAGCCAAATTCTTACAATTATACACACACACACACCTATGTATGTATATATATATATATATATATATAGTAAAATGATAATATACATACATATATAAAATAATGTAAGTATAAATACATAGGTGTACATAAACATTTTGAATGATATAATACACGATCCTTGCTACATATGGATATGAAGATAAACTAACAAAACATAAGACAAAATACATAAACACTGACGAAAGAAATCAAGACATCATCGTCAACAACAATAACAAAAACATTTATAGCATGAGCCTGTGAGAATTTCACTCTTGGTCTTGAATAGTTGTTTCCGTAAGTTATCATAAAAAAGATATAATAAATTATAGGATACATAATATAATAGGAATATAAGAAAATAGTTAAACACATTAGTGAATTAATGTAACGAATTGTGACATAATCCATAATTATGTGCAAGATCAACGGAGTTTTTCGGGAATAGATTTGTCTATATACTATATATGATCTAACGAATTCATGTTGAGCCAAGGATATCAAATACCCTATCTTTATGCTCCAATACAGAATGACTCCGTTAATAGAGCTTTCGTGAAATAAGATTTATCTATGATCTAATGAATTCATATTAAGCCGCGAATATCAAATGCTCAAAATAATACATAATGAATATGTTTACTAGGGGGCATCAACTTGTGGTAATGTTTTATTACTTCATGTGGGCAAATAAACGAAAAAAAAAAATACCTGCGCTGAATGTAAATCGGTAACCCGAACTGTTTATACTTTCAATCATCTTCACACGTATCCAAGCCGCAGATCCATTAAAAGACCAGTGATTGGGCACATGCGTATGATTGGATTCTCCATGACACAGTTCTTTCTCAAAATGGGTACGAGTTGGTATTTCATTTCCCCATCCGAAGAACAACCCATCTCCTTCTCCATGTAGTAAGCTACATTCTTGCACCGTGATGTTGATGGTATCAGCTCCATGGATACGAATTAAATAGGAGCACTCTTTTCCATGTGCTGATGATCCTGTTGACTGCATCCTAAATGCTGTCTTCTCACCAGTATAGTTATATATATTTCCCGAACTGCAGATATCTGTTTATGATATGAATAAGAATTCAGAGTTTTCCTTGGTAAATGCAGCTATATAGTTATTATGAAGATCATAAAGCATCTTGCATAAGAGGTTTTCATTAAACACTACTCAAACAATGAAAGGCAGGTCCTCTGATCGGTTTAAAGTGAATATTTCATTCTTTAAATTACCCTTAACGTGGTAGACAGAACCATTTTGGAAGACGAAGGCATGAAACATTTAAACAACATTATTTAATGTACATTGTACAACACATGAAGTACTCAATAGCCTAAAAATAAGATTGTTTTAAGAGCAACGAAAGCTATATTTTGATTACCTACATTTTAAAATCATTCACTTGTTTTTCTTTATTAAAATTTATTTCCAAAGTAAAAATATGTACAATGAATGCAGGTCTATAATGCAACAATCTAAACCCAAGAAAGAATATTCTGGAGATGATTTTATCCTATCAGGGTAAAAAGGCTTTCATAGAAATTCAAATTACATTAGAACATATTATTCAAAGGCTTACGGTAATCTTCAGGTAGCTTTGTGTCACAATTCTTGCCATGCCATCCGTTCGGACAGAGACAGGTGTAATACCCATACGCACCATCCAGGCAGGTTGCACCATCGTGACAGGGGTTACTCATACATTCTGGTCATGAAAGCAAACAATGTGGCATTTTATTTTTTGGTATTTAGTTTTGAATAAATAATGTCATGGTAATAATAAGAATAATGATATATAATAAGCAGGTGGAACCAGAGGTCGGCGTCAGCGTATTCGTAAAAGATGGCACAAAATAAAAACAAACAAACAAAAAACAATCAAATAAACAAACAATAACAAACAAAACAAAACAATATCAAGAAAAAAAAAGGTTCTCATAACTTCTGAAGCGTTTTATGTGTCAAAAATCTCTCACCCGCAGAAAAAAAAGAAAGATTTTTTTCTTCTGAATCTTTTCACAGAAAAGCCAATGTGGCATTTCATTTTACATTACATAGCAAAAAATATTGTGCAGAAATTCCCTTTCTCTATTTGGAACATGACACACCTTGTGAAATGTTTACACATCTCTTTGAAATTGAAAACTGCATGTTCAGTAGTTTAGTTTTGTTACACTATATCATCGAACAATGCTAGCTGTTTGTATATATGGGCGTGTACAAGCAACTTTTATTTACACATGTTGAGAATCAAATTTTGACACACATTGTGTCGCGTGATTTAGTTGAACTTTGATGCTGTACCTTGATGAAAGTTATGTTCTGAAAAGGGACAATAAATGAGTGTACGTTGGTTCGATATTAGTTTGCACGGTGTTTTCTTTTTTCTTTTTTTAAAAATCATAAACAGAATATTAACTGCTAAATATTAATATAAAAAGCACAATTTTGTCTTTTTGAACTGATAGATCTGAAAGGTAGTATTACATTTATTAAGAATGTTTTTGTCTAAAACGAGGGGGAAATACTTCTGGATCTGGGTTTAACTATTGTAAATAGTCATTATGATCATGCATATGGACTGAAAGTGATATAGAAATAAAGTTCCCAGGACTTATTCATTTGAGAAAAATACTAATGGTATTCGGTAAAATAATAGAAATAAGATTTATAAAACACTTTAAGGTAGTAGATCTATAAGAAAGTGTTTTGTTGTTGTGTTGATTTCACAAATGGCAATCAATCACTTTTAATCATCGTCAACAACAAAATATTCATATACTTTTAAAACATATCATGCCAGGTTATCTTGAAATGGTTTACACGTAATTGGAGAATTTAGCACAATGTTTCAGGGGCAAAGGCAACCTCTGCAGGGGAAAACCCTAAAGTTGCTAGTAAAGAGGTATAAATCAAAGCAAAGTGAAAATGAACAAACCTGCATGGTAAATTGTTAGATTGATGGAAAGCTCTTTGGCTGTTACGTATACACGGTTTAATACAAAAGCTCACGTATTACAGTTTTGGTAGCAAAAAGGAAATTGGAAAGAAACGTGTTAAATAGAGTGCGTCCCAGAAAAAAAAGTTAGCAGTTGGAAAAATTCTCCCCAAATAAATGTTTCAAAATATGTTTAGGAAATGTTCATACCTGTGGATAGCTTAGGGTCTCTTCTATCAAATGACGTAAAAATATCTCACATCATTTTACGCTTGAGTTAGCAAAAGCCAAATTTGTGAAAGGGTGTAAAATCCTGTCTTGACAAGTTTTGATATGGACAGTGGCTGGGAGTCATACAAAGGCTTAGAAATTGCCATATTCTGATCAATAAAGACAATTCATGAAATAACAGGCTATGTTCTCTGTAAATCCTATAACATCTCATCAACATTCTATCTTGGGTGATCAATTAACTGCTTTGCTGAGTGTTTCAAAATGTTACTTTTGGTGAGTCTTTTAATTTCATCTGGCTTGCTCACTTAAACATAAAGTTTTGATGGGATATATCAGGAAATACATTGCACAAAGTCTGTTCTTTAATTGGGGAGACTTTTTTCCAATTGTCAATTTCAAATGGTTCTCAACTTTGTTGATACTAGTCAGAACAGTCTGAGTTTTGCACCCTTTCACAAAAGTGGTTTAGATCACTCGAGCATAATAACAAGTCAGATCCTTTGGTGTTATTGTATGATTGGTGTTATTGTATATTTAAATTGGGAGACTTTTTCCAACTGTTAACTTTATTGGGACACACTGTATAGTCTCATGTTGTTTTCCATGTATCAAAAGATGTTTGTACGAGATCATTTGGTATTCCATCAATGATTTCCGGTGCATTTTATACCGTAAATGTATGTCAGGAACGCTAGATCATGGCAGTATACTGACAGTGGCGTATCTAGGGATTATGCTGGCGCCCAGGGCAAACAATGAAGTTACGCCCCCCCCCCCCTGAGTGCCCGTACCTATCTACTTTATTGTACAAGCGAGAGAGCAAAGCGACCGAGCTGCATTTTTTTTTTCATTTTTAACCCTAAAAAACGCAATTTTCTTGTGCATTTTACCCAGGAAATTTTGCAATTCACTACCGCAATCGAGCGGTATAGAGAAGCTCAAATTTTGTACATTGATGAACGGTTTTCGGTTCACTCACTTCAACAATCGGGAGCAAAACTACCGAAAAACCTTAAGGTAATAGTCGAAAAATTCAGCAAGGCGACCTAAAGTTTTCAAATGCTGAACCTTGCTAATGCTGTTTTATACACTTTATCCTATATTGGGGGAGCAATATTTAGCAGGAGTCAGATGAAACGTACATGGTAGCGAGCAAAGCAACGACAATTACATCTTTATTTTTCAAATTTTTACCCTTTAAGCTATTTAAGAACTATATACTGGGGGCGCGAAAATGCGAGATCCTGAAAGAAAATAATTATGCGAGGGAGCAAAGCGACCGGATTTGGAAAAAAAAATTCGCATTTCAAAATATATTACTCGTGCATTTACCCTGCGAACTTAGGGCGCGTTATCCGTAAGAATTATGATTTTTTTTTTCATTTCTCCTTTTTTTCTTTTTCGCCTTTGCGTTTTTTGTGCCTCCTCCAAGTGCCGCCCGGGGCGCGCCCGCCCGGGGCACGTGCCTCCCTGCCCCCTAGATACGCCACTGCCCACAATTATTACTTTTGACAATGTGATAAGAAAAGGAACCCCCTGTAATAGACTGCTTCTGTAATGTATGCAAATTTTATACATACCTTTCAAACAAAGGTTGTTCTTGACAACCTGATAGCTTGCCGGATATAGCAACAAATAATGTATGCAAACTGGATTCCAAGCATTGAGGCTTATTTATAAAAAGCAGGTTAATTGAATAGCTCATCACTAGGTGCTCAGAGAATATATGCGCATGAATTTGTATACATTACAGAAGTGGTCTATTGTGCATGTGTTATTGTATGTTATTGTTTTGGTTATTCTTTGTAAAATATTTAATTATGAAAGACAATCCCCCTGAGTTCAGCGAAGCGTCCAACTTTTGGGGTTTCCAAAACCTTTAAGCTAGAGCCCAGTGGTCAGTCCAATAGAGTTCAGTTATTATTATTTTTCTGCAAGATTATCCCCTTCTACTTGGATCGATTATCGTACTGATTTAGACGATTAAGTTATTCGTTTGACGAAATTTTTCCCCAGGTTAATTTGAATTTGAGTCATTTTAAATCATTGAAATTAAAGTACTTCACATTGGTCATTAATGGTTTAGCGGTGATAATATACTAATTTTCATTTCATTAAAACAATTGTCGTGTCAATCCTATATCATGTTATATACAAGTAGTGTTTTTTACCTTATTTTTTCTTTATTTCTTTATGTGCTCGTGATTTCTCTTATTTTGCGACACATTTTAATACGATTGGAGGTTTGCCACTTATGCTGTATTTTTTCAATATTTTGTATTTAGTTTTGTTATTTGTTTCACATTTTGTGAACTTTTCAGGCGTATCTACATTAAACTTTGCTTTTTTAGGGACCACTCTTCCTTCCTCATGTTTCAATGTAGGCCTACATGTATGCATGTGAGAGTGATGAAGAACTAAATAGTTACTTCTATTGTCTACCTGTCTATCTATTTATCTATCTCATTCCATTTAGCTATTATGATTTAATAGTGAATAAATCAGGTTTTTTTTTTTGAGATTTGAGGCCCCCATAAAAAGTCGCGAGGTGGGCTCTGCCTCTACTCGTCCCTAATTAAGGCCCTCCAATGGACGACGCACCGGGTAAAATGGCACCTTGATGATGTCACAATGGATATGGCATGAGGACATCGGAAATGTCATTGACATAATTATCCTCTCATAACAAGGCGTCAGAATTTTACCGACTTTGAGGGAGATTGAAGAATGATGAATAATTAAGTGAATGAATGAATAGATAACGACGTAAATAAATAAAGTAAATAAATGAATGAAGTATATAAATGAATGAATGAATAAATAAATGAATACATGAATGAAAAAAAAAATAGACAAATAAATAAATAAAAGGTGGTCCGTTGATGACGACAGACAGACCACCAAAACCCCACCCTTTTCAGCCAAGTGGCATTCAATTACAGATCTCCACTTGATTGCTATACGATATATCCCTGGGACAATTAGTCCCCTCCCAGGGCCGTCGATCGGTTTTCGGATTGATGGGGGAGGGGGGGGGGGGGGGAGAAAGCCTAATATTATCCTTCATGATTTCTTAACGCCTCTTAATTGCAGCTTCTCTAGACTGTTACATGAATCAGGGAAAATTAGAGAATACAGCGGCGAAACTGAAGTCTGATCGTGTAATACGTTATATGTACATATACATGTATTTCATTGTATGGAAGATTTCATTTCCCCGAGTTTTGCATCATGTTTCCTTATTTTATTTTACTCCCGGGGGGGGGGGGGGGGGGGTAGTTGAATGGAGATTATACATCCTAAGGTGATGATTGTAGGGTCATTATTTGAAATTCTCTTCCTTCAGCGCTTAGAAACAGTAGTAATAAGCGCTTTATAAATGATATATTATTATTATTATTATTATTATTGTTCCAGGGATATAAGCCAGTTCGGGGTTAGCGCATGGTACAAATGACCCCAAATATCCACAGATATTTTAGACATGGAGGGTCCCTTTATGTGCACTTCAGAAAAATAACTCTGGGAGTGATAGAGGTGCCTCATGAATAGCTTTTGTTTCCCCCTCTAAAAAGAATACTTCCACCTGGATATCATGGAATGCACCATTAGTGCATAATTGAATAATGATTACATGACATTCATGAGCACATATCGAATATTAGTGTCAGTGGGTTTTAGAATTTGGTACAGATGACCTTTATCTGCTCATGCTCAGATTGCATCTCCGAAGTGGCTTATTGGTCTTAGAATCGATGCTGAAGGTATCAGCAACTATTGACGGAAAGTATTTCATAGGTCACTCATTCAGATTCCTCAATAATTAGAGGCCTTGATCCATGATCTCCCCATTACCTCCTTCTAGGCGCCCTGAAAACGCCCGATTCCCCTAAGACAGTGCTATGATCTAACGTTAATTAATTTCAGGATATAAAACAAGAAAATCTTAGCTCACCGTTTGTAGCGTTTCCAACAGTTATGAACAGAAGAAGAGCGATGATTTCGAAAAATGACCCTTTCAAGTCCATTGCGATATGGCTTCAAAATCAGACTTTACACAACACTTCAGATCATATTCCTAAACCATAATCCACAAAGTAAAGTCTCCCTATCGAGTCCCAATGAAGACATTTCTTGTCCATCGTATCTATCCGGCTTCCATGTTGAACTTTCAATTCTGAATCACAAAATGCCTATGATGAAGTTTCGTTTCGAACATAGCTGTTGAGCACGGCGAGGTTTAACCCCCCCCCCCCCCAAGTTATTGTGCACGCACTATTTTTGACCAAGGTCGAAATACTGACTTCGACCTATAAAACTTTTTTTGTGGCAGAGAGATTTTTAACCATGACAAAAAAACCTTACTCTTTCAATCTTTATGAATTATTTATTTCGAAAGGAATAGTAACCAAGTTGCTTTTAAATCCAAATATTTTCTCGATCGATCGCAATGTGACCCCCCCCCCCCCCCCCGGATCGAAACCCATGGTAACAGGGGTGGGTGCAGGGAGAGGAGAGTTAATCCCCTCCTTCCCGCGCAAAGCGCGAAAAACTTTTGACGTTTTAGCAAATTTTGAGAGCCAGATAACGGCTTGTAGCCCCTTTTTAGGCCTTTTTTTCTCTCTCACTTCCCCCGCTTTTTCGCTCTCACTCTCGCTTTTTTTTAGTGGCTGGGACTGGGGCCATGCCCCCCGGTGCCCCCTGTCTACGCCAGTGTTGATTCCTTTGCTCTTATATGTCACTCTCCTTTTATTGTGACTGACACTATGCAGAGGGCTGACGAGATTCACAAAATCGTATTCCTCAAAAAAAAAAAAAAAAAATTGAAAATATTTTTTAAAAAATGTACGGGAAAATGTCATAGCCCCATTTTTGACTATCTTGGACCCACCCCTAAATCCAGAATGAGAAAAGGAAGTATAGATGGAGATGCAGAGAATGGCACAGTTAAACTGAAAAAAACCCAAGAAAAACAAAAAATGATTTCAATAACCAAATAAGCCAAGTCATTCCTCATACCTTGAAATCTTCCCACGCTCATTGTAACATATATCAGGTGACATTCAGGGTCATCTCTTTCATTCCCTTTCTCTGTTCCTATCAATATAACTCTCCGCACTCTGTAAAGTCTGATCAAGTTTTTTTTTTTAAACGCAATAACATTTGAGATGAAAAAAAAAAATTGGTTTGGACGAGGTTCTTAATAGTCGCGTGAATCGACATGTTTCAGTTGCTGAATTGAAAAAAAGTTCGAAAGGTTTATTTTTAAAAAATGTCTGCTAAGAAAGCATGTATGCTGGTACGTAAACAACCAGGGGATCGACGACTATAAGTCCTCTCCGAGGGACTTGGTAATGCGGATTAATGCCTTACCAAAGGGCACTAGCGCATCCACTTGGTTTCGAACCCGGGTCCTCCCAGTAACGAGACCACTGCTCTACAACTGGGACATTGCGGGCCTTTCAGTCAGTGAATAGGGCCTATCGACTGAGAATAGTGGATTATGCCTATCTATTGTTGGGGGGGGGGGGGGGGACATTCCCCAGGAAGAACTTGAACGGCGAAAAAAAAAGCAAAAAAGGAAAAGAGAAAGGGGAAAAATGTGAAAAATGATTTGAGATTTAGCGCCTCCAATACGCAGTGCATTAGCTATACATTTTTGAGGGTTTAAAATGCAAAATTTTTTCTGAAGCTTGGATGATTTGCTGCCTAGCTTCAGGATCTCATAATTTCCCTGCCCCAGTACAGGATTTAGTGTATAACTAGTGCTTCTAAAGGGTATTGCAAATGTTAATTCATGCATATCATTCAAATTTCACTATGTTTCTTATCCTTGGACTTTTGTATGGTATTTACTATTTATGTGCAGATATTGAAATGCATTTCCACCAATAAATCCTTTGTAATTGATGTTGATAAAAGGTACAATTTTGACTAGACTATAGAACTAAGACAAACAACATGTCAAATGCTATGCAGATTTCAATTTTAATTGTTACTTTTGTGACCTGTAGAAAATATAATATACATTTGTCATTGGTATAAAAATAAGCATTCTCATTCATTACACAATTCAAGCAAGTTTTTGATGGCACCAATCATTCAAATGAAAGACTTCTTTGAATAAACAAACAAGAGGCAATGGATAACACCACACCTTGGTTATTTTTTAGACTTTTTTTCCTCAAAGGACTTTTAAAGTTTGATATCGAGATATTCTATTTCAGAAGAGACAAAAATACCCACAAGTACCACCTCATTATAGACTTTATGGCATGTACATGTACATGTTCAATAGCAAACACTATCATTTTAAACTATTAATGCCATCAATACATGTATATGGCAATCACAATGTATCTAATTGTTTGGGATAGTATACCAAAATATAATCCAAATTTTTACATTCACATTAAAATGCTTTCGCAAGATATAGTATACAGGTAATATGCATACAAAATCATGACATCACAATCAAATTCTCATTTTCCTGCACTGCATTATATAACCCCCTTCCAAACTTAATAACTGTTCAAGCTTTCACAGGTTTTCATTTCATAATCACAAAATAATAGGCATAATCTATTTCAGTATAGGATATATGGAAGAAAAATCATAAAAAAACTCAACCTCACATAATTTTTTTCAGCAAATTTTCAATGTACCATATACACTGTATTCAACGAACACCAAACATAGGCCTAGTGTAGAAAAATATATAGACATGTATATATGCATAGTGCTAATCATAGAGTACTGTCTCCCAATATAATTTGATAAAAGCACATCCATATCCCCGAGGCCAGTGTACTGGCAATAAACCTGCATTTTGAGAAAAAATGCTTTACAGTTTCTGAACTGCTTATCATGAGATGGGTTGTTCAGACTTTTATGCCACTTTGAACCAGCATAACTGAACCCTTTGCCTGCAGGAACCGGTTGGTCCCTGTACAAAGTCTATGGGAATGAGAGCATTCAGTAGTCAACGGGTTAAACAAGCTAAAGAAATCATGCTTACTGAAAAGCCCATCACAGATATCCATCTATGGAGAAGGCCAAGATATGTCCCACACGTTACCAAGTATTATGGAATTCTATTAACCCGTTGACTACTGAATTCTCGCATTCCCATAGATTTAATACAGGGACCACCCGGTTCCCGTAGGCAACGGGTTAAGGAATTGTGAGCATGATTGACATTAAAATATCATTTTTACTTCATACTGTCTGATCCAATCTCAAGGAGGCCTATTAGCCTGATACAGTCATCAGATATATTACATGTACCTGGTAAAATAGCTCAGAAATTTCAGTCTTGAACATTCCGTTTAAGTTTGGTTTGAGTCTGTGAAATTTGTTAAATGGGACTATATATAACACAGCTCTTAATATTCCATATGCTTTCTCTACAAATTACATAACATTGATTATCATTGTAAAAAGTCATAGATGTGAAAACAAATTTGACACGCCAGTATCGTACATATACTATTGGTATACTACATCAGCATTTGCATGTGTACATGTATTTCAATTATTGCATTATTCTTTCTTTCAATTTATATTCAACATAAAACAAGAGCCATTGTGTAGCCTACAAATCGAATCTGTTGTAATACTAACACACTCTATTTGATGAATAAAATCAAATGGCGTACACCATTACTCATTCTAAAAACTATGATTTTAATGGAGTATTTCTTACAGTTTCCTTAATGTCATGTTAAGATGGACAATGTAACTGCAGGTCATCAAATAAGGTGTAAATCTATTTGGGGGTTCCGAAGTTGATGTCTTCCTCAATACCACATTCGTCACTGCCACGAAGGATCTTGAAAAATCCTATAGCACAAGAAATAAAACAAAATAAAAACATTACAAGTGACAATGAAATGGTGATTGAGATAATGTAAAACCAGAAATTTTCACGTGCATAAAACTTTCACGAATTTTGCGAGTGGTCGAGATTTGTGAAAGTTTCTTGCTGCAAAATTGGCTGCCATTAACAATTCACAAAAGTTTTACTTCGCGAATGTTTCTGGTTTTGCACTTAGTAAAGGGTAGTTGTAACTCACAAGTACTTGCAACGAAACTGCACTTTGAAAGAACTAGTCTGAAAGTAATCAGTAAAATCAGAATTGATTTTATTATTTGCTAGATAAATCTATGTACCTACCTATTTGCTAGTCTTCCGACTACGCAAGCCATTCGAGTAATTAAAGTCACGACAGTGCATATACCCCCCTAGGATCACGCCTTCCTCTGTGCACGTACGCATGACGCGCGCACACAATCCTCCTCTTTACGAGTAGCCTCAGACAAACTTTGACATGTTGCTAGGCAAGGAGTGGGGTAGGAGGGTGGGACATAGGTAGGTACATAGATTTATCTAGCAAATAATAAAATCAATTCTGATTTTACTGATTTACTACAATAAATCAATGTACCTACCTATTTGCTAGACCAGCACAGATTCAAATGGGGGGCATGTCCCAAGAGGAAGGTCAACAGGAACCCCAGCTTGCAACGTCTTGTTAGAAAAAGACTCTTCAGTCAGAACATCTTTTAAATAAAAAGATGTGAAGGACGTGGAGGAGCGCCAGTAGGCTGCCCTCATAATGTCCACTAGGGGCACCCCTTGGAAAAGAGCCCAAGAGGCACTGATGCCCCTGGTATCGTGAGCACGGGGCTTCCCATCACTCAATAGGGCCTCCGGCCCAGCTGCCTGGATCGCTTCGACTATCCATCTAGAAATGGATTCTCTTACGAAGAGTCTTAGTCCTATCTAAATACCATTTCAAGGCCCTCACCGGACACCAGACCTTATCCTCCTGCACCGAGGAATGGTCCGACAGCGGTCTAAGGAAAATCTCAACTGGACCAGAGGAAGCAGTCTGATTTTTGGCAATAAAGGAGGGCTTGGGTATAAGTCGCATACCATGGTTTTCCCAATGGATGTGACCCGGTGTTATACACAGAGCATGAAGAGTACTCCTCTTCTGTGCCGAAGCAATAGCGACTAAAAATAGCTGATTCGGGATATCTATCTCCGCACCCAAGTACACCGGGGTACGTGTGGGAGATAATTCCGATTTTTCCCAGTTTATCAGAAAGCCTAAGTCTTGCGTTAGTCGCAGTAAAAGGCATAACTGATCCAACAGGAGGGACTCTGAGTTTGCAACTAGGAGCCAATCGTCTAGATAGACGAATAATCGGAGGCCGCGATTCCGTAGAAACGCGGCCAGGGCCGACACTATTCGGGTAAAGACTCGAGGGGCCGGCCTCAGCCCAAAGGGCAGGGCACGAAATCGAAACGTTTCGCCCTGGAACGCGAATCCCAGCAAATTTCTCGACAGAGAGTGAATGGGAATGTGAAAGTACGCGTCTTTGAGATCGAGGGAGATCGCAAGGTCGTCCCGTTTGATCAAGGGCAGAATAGATGCCAAGGTCTCCATGCGAAAATGCACTGGAGGTATAAACCTGTTGATTCTATTCATGTTTAGAATCATTCGTAAACTTCCCGAGCGCTTGGGAATGACAAAAATTGGGGAGAGACAGAGATGAGGATGATCTCTCGCCCTCTCTACAGCGCCCTTTCCCAGCAGTGTGACGATCTCTGAGGAGATGTGCTGCTGGAAAAGGGCTGACATTTGAGGCGGGCGGATTCTGATGGCGCCGTTTGGAATCGGCTTTATCAGATCTATGTAAAAGCCGTCGCGCACGACGGATAGTACGAAGGCTTCGCCGGAGATTGCCTCCCAAACTGGGAGGAATCTCTGGAGCCGCCCGCCTACACTGTCCACAAGCACCCGAGGTAAGGTATCAAAAGGCCGACTTGGGCCTGACCGGGGCCCTTGGCGGCGGTCTTACGCCCCCCCTTTTCCTCTCGCCGAGCCTCTACCACGGTTGCCCAGGGTAGGGGTCTCAACCCGAGGGATAGTCACAGTCACTCGACGATTTGAGCGGTTAGCGCCTATCGAGACCGACTTAGACTTCGGAAAGGACCGAGCAGGCTGAGTGGGCAGGAATTGTCTGGCCATCTCCTTTGCCTGTTTGCCACCCTCTATCTCTTTGAGGAAGACCTCGTTAAACTGGCCCCCAAAGAGTTTGGGATGAGAGGAAGGGATACCCCGCAAGAGAGGCGGGATGTCTTTCTCTAGCACTCCCGGTGTGGAGAGCGCCAACTTGCGGCGTTGATGCATAATGTCAATCGCCGCTGATGAGAGCTGAGACCACTGAAGTCCAGCTAACAAAAGCAGGAGTTCATCCAACAAATTGGAGTCCCCCTCGGTCACATTCAGTTCAACTGACCTGGCCCGAAGGCGTAACAGTGAACCCAGGTACGCCGAAAGCTTTAAGCCCGAACTGACTTTGGTTTCAAAGTTCACTAGGGGCTTCTCGGCGGATCTATAGGACTGAGACTTGAAATTGATATTCAAACGTTGTCCCATACCCAAAATTTCCTGGGATAAACCCTTGGCTGAAAAGAAGCCCTGGGTATCATCCCGATAGAAAGAGAAGGCACTTTCAAAGGGAAGTCGGGTGGCCCGACCCGCATCGGAGAGTGCCTCCCTATCCCCATACTCCTGTTTGAAGTCCTCTGTAAGAGGAATACCAGGAGACGGGCCATGCTGTCTGAATAACAGCGATGGCTGATCACTGTCCGAATGGACTTGGGGAAAAATTTCTGGCATATACTTCTCTAACAGGGCCTTGGCATCTGCCGCCATAGCCTGACAAGGCTGGGGTCGTAGCCGGCCTGAGATTCTGAAACAGACGGGGTAGAAACCTGCGAGACAGAATCAAATTCGGGAGAAGTAGTCCGGTGGGTAAAATCCCATGGGGGTGGATATGACCACGGACCAGTGACAGACTCCTCCCCGGCAGGGCTCCGAGAGCCGCAGGCACGGGAGGAGTAGGTCGAGATACCGCATTCGGACAAAATTGTCCCAGGTTCTCATGAATATCGGAGACCGGGAAAACACCGGGGTCCGACTCGGGAACATCCTCCATCACAGTGACAACTGACTGGGGAGAACCCTTCTCAATAGCCGGCAGCGTCGGGGGATTAGTATCCGAACCATGCCGCTCAGCAAAAAGTCAATAATCTGAGTTGCTCAGATTGAGAGTCGGGGGGAAGAGAGGGCTGAGCCTTCTTACCCGACTTGGGTTTATCCTTGGATTTACCCTTCTTGGCTTTAAGCTTCTTAGCAGGGGTGTGAGCCACCGTAATAGAAGGCCGTTTAGAAGCACGGGAAGTGTTAGGCTGCAGTATAGAAGCCTCACTACCCAAATTGTCCGGGCCAGGCTCCCCAGTGGGGAGAAGCAATTCGGCCGCAACTCTAGGGACTGTGCTTCCCCGACCAGAGCCCCGATTCGCATTGACTGCCGGGGTGGACGGGCTGCTGCATTGCAGCACCGCTGGGAAAAGCACCCGGAGCACTGACGTTGGTCAGTGACTGGCGGGAACCAGCAGTCTTCCGCTGCGAGAACCTGCTCGAAGAGGAGGTCTTCTTAGCGGGATGCGGATTTGCGTTACCGGCTGTAATTCCCCCAGACACACCGACGGTGGTCGGATGTCGGGGGAAGCCAGTAACACTGGGTGAAATCTCGCTAGGCACCCCGACGGTGGTCGGGGGTCGGCAAGACCCAGTAACATCATTAGCTGACCGCTTAGCGGTCTTACCAGTTAATGCCCCCTCCAGGACCCGGTAATACTAGCTACCGCCCCACCAACTGCACAGACGCGGTGGTCGTGAGTTGGAGGGAGCTAGAATTGCTAATGACGGGTGTTCGGTCCGAAGACTTATGAACACCTAACTTACCTATATAGCCTGTCTTGCTCGACGCTCCCGGTACAAAAATACCACAGCGAGCCGACAGACTGACGCCCTTACCTCCCCTGACCATCGTGTTTGACTCGCTGTTAGGCAAGCGAAACACAGAGGTCTCCAACACACTCACTGAGCTGACGCCCTTATAAGTGAGAGTAGTGGAAGGGAGGGAAGAAGAATTGGAAGAGCACGGAGGCAACCAAGACCTCGATTGCTCTTCCTCCGAAGAACTCATTATCACCTGTAAGGAGATATAAAAAGAGTCAAACAATAAACAATTGTAAAGAAAAGGGCGTACAAAGCGAGAGTGAAACGGAATGGAATTTCCCCGCGCAATGTGTGGAAAATTCCATTCACGCACTACGAACAAAAGAACACTCTCGTAAGGGTATATGCACACAACAGCCACACACACAAAACACCAACGAAACGTTACAGGGCTGAGCGCCCGGCAAAACGCCAAAGCGAATGCCCTGGGCTACTATACGAAAGAGGTGAAAAGTGAGGTATGAATTTAAGCTCAAATATCACCAAAATAAATACGTGACAGACATAAACCGACACTAAACAGATATTAAACAAGTCTAGGACGGAAATATTGGCAAAAGTCACCCCAAAACGCGCTAAAAGAGTAGCAAACTCTGATTTTTTTGCGCAAGATAGTGACTTAGCTGCAACTCTTTAGGCTGCGAGAAGGAAAGAGGAGGATTGTGTGCGCGCGTCATGCGTACGTGCACAGAGGAAGGCGTGATCCTAGGGGGGTATATGCACTGTCGTGACTTTAATTACTCGAATGGCTTGCGTAGTCGGAAGACTAGCAAATAGGTAGGTACATTGATTTATTGTAGTAAATTCCGAATTATCAATCATGTAGTGAATGAGAATCCTCATAATATACCAGGCTTATTTCGAACAGCAAAATGTTTACAAGGTAATGAAAACTTGCGCAAGACACCACATGTTCTACTAAAAATAATTCATATCCTCCTTGTACAGCATTGAGCCACACCAATTTTTTTCGACCTTTACACATCTACAAACAAAGAATAAAACAAATACATGTATATCAAATTTTATGACAGTTTGAGCCCGTGTAGCTAAGAGCATAGATAACAGAAGGGTACGGGACTGGTAGGGAGGTTATAAAAAAAGGGCACAGGTAAAGTGGTTGCTCTGGGTGCACTGTACGTTTGTGACTCAACATGAAATACTGAAAAACAAGAAAATGAATGAGTTTTGGAAGTAGTCCAGATGTCCCAAATTGGATGCCATGAAGTACTTAAATTACAACACTGAACAATGCAAAATCTGTAGATATTTGGCCAAAGATTTTTTGCTGTGAAAATGGCCGTCATTATCAATGCGTGAAAGCTTTATGGGACTTCACATACCGTATGCTTTCTTGCCACAGTACCCGTGTTAGTGAGATCAATGGGGAGGGGCTTACCTTGATCACCCCAATCAGAATTCCAGGAGTTAGCAACCAGCCAGTAAGGGGTGCTGTTCTCGACACCCCATCCCAGAATCTTAATGGCATGACCTCCAAGCACTTCTCCTGTCACATGCTGGTATACACCTGTCAGGTCAAGAGGTCAAAAGGTCAGTCAGACAACATATTCATTTGTTTGTTGTTGGGTTTGAAGTATGTTTGCCCTGCTAAAAGAGCAAGTACATAATATATATATTAAAGGCCAACACATTTGAAATATCGAGCTATATGTAGTTGCAATGTAAATGATATTGAAGAACGGGGCTACAAATATATTTTTGATGACTTCCAGTAGGTTGTATCTACAGCACACACACCAAGGAGAGGAATTTTTACAAAGCTGAATTAATATTCTTTTCTTCTTCACACTGACAAAATTGACACAATATGTTATTCCTACACTTTTCAAATAAAAAGTCAAGTATCTGAAAAGAAAATTCATGAACAATAGACTATTTGTATGTTGTAATTTTTTTTTTTTAAATCACTAGTCTATTTGTAAAATTGATTTTATACTTGTCCACTCTATTGCCATTTTAAAGATTTCAATGCCTAATTTTCATTTAAAACTAGATGATTCTCGACTGCGTGCAGTAAAAATTTATGCCGCCGCCCTTGCCAGATTAGAAATATATCGCACATTCATGTTGATTTGTTTTAAATTTTGATTGAACCAGAATAAAAAGCCTTCGTGTTAACTGACTTCTTTGGCATTTGACCTTACACCTTAAAACCCAAAAGTCTAATCACTTTATCTCCTCCTAGTCATGAATACAAAATAGTTGAGCTTTGGTGATAACAAAGGTAAAAAAACATTGATTTCACATACACCTGTATAATGTCCAGTCACCTTTGACCTACGTGAATAAAAATCTAATCAATTTGTCTCATTATGGTGATGTATACTAGTTCCAAGTTTGAAGTTAATGGATCAAATGGTTCTTGAGATATCACGTTAAGGCTAAAACCTGCAATTTCAGAATTGACCTCTATGACATATGACCTTTGACCAATATATACCAAAATCTAATCATATCATCTTTCTATGGTGATATACCAAGTTTGAAGTTCATAGCTCATATGGTTCTGGAGATATAGCGAGAACAAGGCTAACACCTGCCATTTCAGAAATTGGCCTCTGTGACCTTGACCTTTGACCTACTTACCCCAAAATTTAATCAGATCGTCTTCCTATGATGATACATACTAGCACTAAGTTTAAAGCTCATACCTCATGTGGTTCGAGTTATTGCTAGAATGAGGTGAACACCTGAAATTTCAGAAATTGGCCTCTGTGACCTTGACCTTTGACCTACATACCCCAAAATCTAATCAGATTGTCTTCCTATGGTGATACAAACTAGCACCAAGTTTGAAGTTCATACTTCATGTGGTTCTTTAGTTATCGCTAGAACAAGAAAGCGGGACGGACGGACAACCCGAAAACATAATGCCTCCAGCACCACCGTCAGTGGGCGGAGGCATAAAAATGATGAAACCAACAAATGGCATATAGTAACACATTAATCTTGTATAGATCTTTTAGGTTTATGTATGAGAAGTTCATGAGCCAACCCCAAAATATAAAATTGTGTCCTTGATGGGTTAAGAGCAAGGTGAATGAACGCTACTATAATCAACCAACATCTCGCAACTTCTTTCATGTATATATCATAGCAACCGGTCAAATAACAAGAGAATAATACATAGGAAACTTCTGCAGGTAATCATGGAAAATCTGGAGTTTTTACAATGCACAAGGATCTAATAAACCCGAACTGACCGCTCTTGTATGTAACAAAGTCTGCGTAGACAGTGAAATCAGCCTCCACCGATCCGTTTGTCATGATCTCAGTCTGGGTGGCCTCAGGATTGTTTTGGATACTGGCAACCTCCAGGGCTATAGGATACAGATTGAAAAGAAATTGGAAAATACTTCATGGACCAGTCTACGACTAAAATCAAAATTCAGGCATTCTCCTTCTCACAAGCCAATTTGCTCTAAATTACAATATACCATATTTTTTTTAATGCAATCTTCCAAAGAGTGAATAGAAATTTCAGAAAAGCAGCCATAAAACATTCTCATGTGATTCTTGTTTGCATTTTTTGCAACTGTTTCCTTTTGTTTCTTAGAATTTACAAAACAATACCATACAAAACAACACAAATCATTCCTACAAGTTTTAAAGAAAAAATGTTTAATGTTTAGAACTGAAAAAAGGAAAACAACTGATGTTAATTGTCAATGATAATTCCATTTATACCGCAGCACAAATAACTCCAAATCATAGATATCATCATAACTAATAGGGAAATTTCAAGGAAATTCCACAAAACTGTCACCATCCATATAATTTTGCTTCCTATATTAAAAACCTCTTGGACGGATTTCCAAAATCTATTTTAAAAATTTGAATTTTCATCTGGGTTGTTAGTCAGGTAATGCAAACACTGATTTTCAGGCATGCAATGATCTATCTTAATCCTTTGAATTAGATTTGAACTGGGTATAACACACATCTTCCATCAATGCTGGTTCAAGTTTGTGCTCAGTATTTATGGGTTAAAAGACTACAAATCTGGAAACAATGCATTCAAATATAGATGTAAATTTGCCTGTTGGTTCACTACCTTGCCAAAAGAGCAGGAGGGTGAGTTGGTTTTCCTCCCCGGAAATACATGAAATCATCTGGAGGGGGTTTCATCAAGTGTCTTGTTGGTGACTTTTACCAACAAATTTGCTCTCAGATGCAAGTATTTCAGTAGCTTACAACAGTTATTGCAACTTGTCATTGATAACAAGTTTTATGAAACAGGGCCAAGTTATATATTCTGTCAACCGGCTCTTACCAAAGTGTTTATCTTGCTCATAAGGGGTGGAGTAACCAGCCTCACAGGTACGACTGCATTTTGGTGTTGGGCCCACATCCCCGCAGGGACCTTTGCTTCCGTTGACATGGTGGTCGCAGGACTTGATTAGGTAGGGCTGGCACCCCTGATGGCTGTTCCACTGGCCTCCTGTCACAATACCAGTTTCCTTGTAGTACTGCCAAGCTGAGGAGGGGAATCCTCCATCACATCTAGAAACACAGTACAGAAGACGCATACAAGATAGTCTCTTCTGACTGTTTAGGACAGTTCTAAGGGTATATTGTTTAATACCACAGTCACACTGACAAATGATCAACAATGAACAAACCATTCCATTACCAAGAATGGACAAGATTATTTGTCAGTTATCCATTGACATGGAGTCGTTCTGGCAATGTAACCAAGGTATGACAACCTACCATATTATTAGCAAGACCCATGTCAGAAAAGGTTGTTTTCAATTGGGTAATTGGTGCAGATTACATTAACTGGCCTTGCACAGTTGCACCATCCAAAGGGTATTATTTTGGGAAAACCAAAGCATAATGGTACATGTAGGTTGAAAGTACGGACTGACATGTTTATAGTTTTGATGGTACCCTTGTGGGGAATCATTAACCCCAGCCGGCATTCCTCTTTCTGAAGTCCCTGATGCTTTTGTATGATCACTAAAAGTGCGTTGTGTACAGGTGAAAACAATGTTTAATGCCCACATACAGTTTTGGTTAGCCCCCAGAACTGTTTGTAGGATTTCTTAGATTTGGTTCATATGGAGGAAGATACTAGCAACTTTCAGCTACTGTAAAGTTTATTCTCCAGAAGAGGAATATTGGAAAAATGTGAGGTGAAACATAATTAAATGATTGACCCAGAAAAAATTCCAATGTCATATGGACACGTGAAAAACTTGTTTGACTGCTCATCCGGAATTTCTATGCTGACCTCTGAGATTGCTGTGCAGGGAACAGGTCAGGAAGATCATAGAATATGGCCCTATATAGCCAGGGCCTGGCATTCCTTTCAGTTATATATTTTTTTCTTTCTTTCTTTCTTTAAAACATTTTACTGATAAAAATTCATTCACGGCTTGTGAGCCAAATTGCAGATATTTTTTTACAGATGACACAACAAGACTTATTTTGAAGAAACTACACTGGTTACCTGTTTGTGCTAGAATTTAGTTTAATATCCTTGTCTTAACCTTTAGGTGCCTGAAAGGATTGGCTTCTACTTATTTGACTGAATTACTTATCCAATATGTACCAAACAGTGACATATTGTTATTATATGTGCTATATAAATATATTATTATTATTATTAATTCTATACTGTGGAAACTCGGTATTAAGAGCTCCGATATCACAAGATACTTGTTACAACAAGGACATTTTGCTGGTCCCGGTCTTTGTGTCCTTTTGTTTGTCTACCCTAATATAAGGAGTACCAAGTCCTCATTATAGTGAGTATCCACTGTACAAACAAACATGGTAATAATATGGAACTGTGATATTTACACTAAAATCCATCAGAAATAAAGGATATGAACAACAAAATATCTCAAACATCTATCTTTGATACACATAAAACAATATGAGACTATTTGTAACATTTTTCCTTCCAAATTTCCTCATGCTACCAATACACATGATGCAGGAAATCATGATTTTTTTTCCCCCCTTTTACACGAATGGCAAGTGGGGATGAAAAAAAGTAGCTGTGTGGAACAAATGTCATATGTGTACTCACTTATTTGAGTGTTATAAGATACAGAAATGTGAAGCGCATTACGCTTACATCATTATAAAACAAAAACCGCTGCGGTTTACCTGTCATTTGTGAACGAGACTTTATTGTTCCTTATCTTTAAAGTATAAAAGGTGACTGAAAGATAAAAACAAACCAAGTATGTCAACAACCTACCCATCACCACAGGTTTCACAGCAGGTCATGAGATCTTCTGCTGAGATGTGGGCCTGGACCTGACCCCCGCTTTTGATACAGATCCGATCAGACATAGCCTCTACAGCTCCAAAAGCCTGACATTTTACAGAAATTGATTACAATGTGTTAATATTTTACAGAGAGTATTAAACATGATTAACAAATTTTAATATCTCAGTGAAAAAATTAACCTTTACTTTTGTCAGCTTCTTACTCTGCTATTTTCTTTTCACTATCTGGTACTGATTTTGACATTACCAAATACCTGACAATAACCATACATGTAGATCTACCGTTAGGCAGCCAGTGAATTTTTAATACATGGAAAACCACACCCATGTTGAATATTTCTTCTACCCAAAGATAAGAGTGATTTTGTGATACTTTCACTTGATTCCAACTGATTTAAATCATAGACATTCGTGTATTGATGTCTCAGGTACTGTACCAAATTTCTGTTAGAATGACAGACGAATAAATTCAATTCAATTAAAATCAATTCAATTAAAATCAATTCAATTAAAATCAATTCAATTTACCCAGCATGAGCCACAAGCGCCCTGGTCGCGAACTTCCTTGATGGTGGGGCAATTGGGCCAGTTTGTTCGAGCATCAAAGTTCTCTGGAATGTCCTTGATTCTTGGAGGATTCTCAAGCCTTGGAAGTCTACATTACAGAAAGAAAGAGAGAGAGAGAGAAAGAAAGAGAGAGAGAGAAAGAGAGAAAGAGAGAAAGAGAGAGAGAGAGAAAGAGAGAGAAAGAGAGAAAGAGAGAGAGAGAGAGAGAGAGCATCCTTTCAATTTCATGTGCGCTCTGAAGATGGCATATTTAAAAACTTTTTGTTCAAGTGGCCATTCTACAGCTTTCTGGAGCAATTTAGAAACGCTTCTAAAGGAAAAGGTGCTATACCCAATACTATGTACTTTGGACTGGATTGGATATTACACCTTAAGGTATGCCAGGGTGTGCATACTTGGAGCCGTGCATGGTGATATGATTGTACAGCCGGGGCTCAGCGATATTCTGAATGAGGGATTGGTCACTGTTCATTGCCAGTGACATGGAACAAATTAGAATTTAAATGTCATTAACCCTAAAAGGGCCTAGAAGTTTCTCACGATATGTCCGCAACGCGCAAAGCAGTCGCCGCGGCGTTTCATGACTTTTCTTTCGAATCTCACGTATCTTTTGAGACCAAATTCGCGATGTCCGGGTATGTGGTTCCGAAGTTACGCAACACTTCGTACTTGCACGTCAGACCGAAAATTCAAAAACGTGATTTCATGTATAATTTCAATACAAAATGTGTTTTCAGCCAAAATTTAGAAATCTATGAATATTTTTACATTTGCTGATTGAAATTAAAGGGGAATAAAAGGCAACAAACATTGGCCTATAATCATGTAGATAATTGTCAGCCTATTACAAATATCTTGAAATTACTCCTATTTGATTATTTAAGAAGGAGAACAGTGTCTCCAAAAGTTGCAGTTTCCTTGCTTGACATTATCCCATGGGGGCTGCCATTTTCTTTACAAAGTAATGTCAGAGCAGTTCTATTTGTGAGATACCCACTGACCTATACACTAGCTACCGTGACACTCATGAGTGGAATGCATGACACTGGATTTTCTCATAATGAATGATAATGAAGATACTTTTATCCTGTCATATAACCTATTTTTATCAAGATATTTGGTTCAGCTGTTTCTTTTCTTAAGCAGGATTTGGCATGCAGTTGTAAGTTGCTTGGTCTGACAAAGGTTAGTCAATTCTTCAAAGAAGTGACAAAGACCTACAACTTACTACTCTTAGACCCCGTTTACACAGAGACTGAAGTCGACTTTAGTCGAATTTGAACTCCAGTTCATTTGTGTGTAAACAGGGTAGTCGCAATTAGAACTCGAGTTCAAAACTCGAATTCGAATGACGACCCAGAGCAACATTTATCGAATTCAAACGCGACTTTTATCGAATTTAAATTCGCTATTTGCTGTGTGAACGGACACGTAATTGAAAGTCGACTAGCAAATATCCAGCCAGTGACCCCGTCATACGTCACTTCCGGTATTGCTAAGCAACGCGTCAGTAAATAAGCGTCATCCAACAAGTGAACCACAACGCACGAACGATCCTACAAAACCCGCCGAAGTCACCAGGAAAATTCAGACAATGCATCCAAATCAATAGAAAAAGCTGGCTATTTGAGCAATTTAGCTACAAGCAAATCTTTAAAATAAAATTTTATCCATTACGGCAGGTTTGTGGGAGCGGGTCACATATCGATTCTGACCCATGTACAAAAGGTAAATGTGTGAAAAACTGACATGGAGGCTTAACAGAGTTGTCAAGTTTATAGCTAGGTTTATTCAGGCAAAGATATTGGCAAATTACACTATAAATGAAGCATTGCGTTGCATATAGCTCAAACTATTTTAATGTTAAACAATATTTAACCAGTAAATTACTGAAGTATCTTGTAAATTCTACCTTTTGCAGTCTTTCGCCCCCCCCCCCCCAAAAAAAGGCAGCTGGATTGAAGACAAAATCTTCCCACCATCTTCTTAAACGGTCTGCTCGACGAGCAGATCTGACACGTTGCTGTCGCATATAATTATTGATCAGGATATTCCTATTCCGACGTAAAATCATACGAAACCAGATCAAAATGACTGCCCTTACAATACTCGCTACCACCATTTTGAACTCACTCGCGGGGTTTTCACAAATTTAACCCGGAAGTTGATAAGCACGATATTCCCACCAAACGAGGGCGTAATCGAGTCGAATTCACTTTCCTTCTGAATTCGAGTTCGTTCAATGCTTGGTGTAAACAGCCCACCGAAAAATAATTTATGCTAATCCAAGGTCGCAATTGAATTCGCTGTCGAATTTGAACTCGAGTTCACTCTGTGTAAACGTGGTCTTAGATATCACCTGTGTGATAGACAATGGGGGTACCAAGATGGCTGCCATTTTGCATGGGTGGCTTTAGTTATACAATAGCTATTCATTATGCAACATCTTATCCCTTGTGTACAGGTAAATGGACAATGACATCACAGTTTTTTCAAAATGGCAGCCCCCATGGGATAATATCTAGCAAGAAATCTGCAAACTTTTGAGAGACTGTTCTCCTTTAATACTGAGTAATCAAATCAGAGTATTTTCAAGATATTTTAAACAGACTGATGTTTTGAGTTTCATTTTCCTTTAATTTATTCTAGGCTGTTTATGTTCGCGAAAGTGCCTCCGACAAATTTCATCCCAAAAACAATAAAAAACAAAAGGTAAAAAAAAACAAAGAAATACATAAGAAATTTTAAATTCAATAAAATCAATCTTGATACCGAATTTTTTTCAAGTAGATTTGCTAACAATAGTAGAAAGAGTGTCTAGACCAAAAATTAGCATATTTTAAGCTTTATTTAATGATTTAGAGCAAAATTTTTATTTCATGCATAAATTTGCATAATTAATGTTAAAATTTTTTGGTGTATTTAACTATGCAGTAGATTACGTTGCGGACGACGTGCGTGCCGATTTTTTGCGCGATCGCGTGGTCAGGGGGGGTGGGGGTGGATCCACCCCCCGATATCTCGACTGTCGACCCCGGCTGTGGCATAGCCAAAATATCCCGGCCCTTTTAGGGTTAAGTTTTGTTCCGTTAATGTTCCATTACAATCACAAAACAATGAAACTGTGAAAGTCATACCAACCTCCGGTTAGGATGTTTGTATGTGCCAAGCATCCTCTTGATGTCATCCAGTTCATATCCCTTAAAGTTGGTCCCAGCCTGGTAAAAAATGTGAAAGGAAACATACACAGGAAACATATAGAGTTCAGTTATACCCTGAAAGAGACACCAATTTCGGGACAGGTAGCTCAGCTAATGGCAGTCATACAGTACATGTAGTTAATTCTTTCAGTTTCATCTTAATATCAACCATAGTTTGTGGTATCTTCCTTCACACTTCATGAGCCCATTTTGAATTTCAAGAAAGATGGGGTGTTCTAAGTCGAGCAATATTAGGCACAATATCAATATAGTTTCATGGATAGTTAAAAACTGCCTACATTCCAAGAATATCTAATTATCCGCTGACTTAGTGACTGAGCCATACCCCAGTTTGTCCTCGTAAGTTTGGTCTAAACTAGTGATTAAATATGGGTGGGTGGTCAAATGTATACAAATCAATTATAACAGAACAGCCAAAATTCTGTGAAATTTGAAAGAGATATCTTTTTGATTTTCTCTCATTTTTCCTTTTGTCTGCCTTTTTTCCAGCCACTTTGGCCACCTATTTTAATCAGTGGTATAGAATATTGTTTAGGTTTAAAGCATCTTCTGGAGTTTGGGCCTGTATATTCCTCTTTCTTTAAATCTCAGATCCCGTACCTTCCAGGTAGTCTTCATGCTGTTGACTTGATTAGCTGTTTTGGCTTGGATGATGTCCAGATCGGTCATCGCCATGGCAACAGCCAGCATACCGGCTATGATGATGAGAAGCTTCATGGTGGGTCTAGATCATGAGAATGAGATATTCAGTTAGCAGTGAAGCAGCAACGATTAGACTATCATAATCACTTTGTTAGCTTGATCAAGATCTACCTGCAAGTTTTGTATCCAGACAGGTTTGTTATCCAGACAGATGATTTCCAATGGCAATATGAACAAGTTTGCATGCAATATTCAATGAATTGTTTAAAAAGTATTTTGGAAATATTATGATTAAAAAAGGACGGATGTTTATGATGGTTAACCATGGTTTAATGGTAGCACTATTAAATGCATATTTTTCATCAAATCCAAATGTGACGGCTTTATTTTTGTTTAGTGTACACCCCCTTCCATCCTATAGTCTCCTTTCTTATTCCAATATTGATCTAGGTTTACAAAAAACCTTCATCTTGATCTAAATCAAATGGTATTTTCAATTTAACCTGTATTTTGTACCATAACCGAGCTCTGAAGACCTTGCTCTTTAAAAAAAATATCATCATAAAACTTTCCCCCAATAAATACCATCACTTCAACTTTACATTTATTTGGGTTAATGGGCATTATTGCGGTTGAGGAAACCACCAGAAGCACTTCATTGCATTACTAGCATTGGTTTCCTCATTCCCCGGCGCCGGCAATATATAGACTCACTCTGCACTATATTTTTGCATGCTAACGAACGAATGGTTTCCTCAACGATACAACTGATTAGAGACCTACCAAGTCTGAACACATTAGACGTGACAATCACGCATGAGGGCTCTTACTCATTCCCAAAAATCACTTTCTCACGCCTGGCCTCAAAGCCTATCTCCATATATATTATACACACCGCGTGGCGAGTGCACGGTTCCTCGCCTACCTGGCGCTGATGCACGGAAAATCTCACGCATTGCTGGTCTTTGACCTTGGTGTCTAGTCTCTGCAATTAATGCACATGAACTCATGAAGTTCAACTCATGAAGTTCAATCATATACGTGTATCAAATTGTGATTTTTAATGTTCAACTAGACTAGAAGTAGAATCCAGTATTACAACAGAGACTGAAAAAGTCTGTCAGAATTGTCAAAAAATTAAATTAAAGTGCTGCTGCTTAGCCTGGAAGGCTCTTTGAAGAGTAAAAAACTAGAAATATCACTGAAGATGATGATTAATACCCCCGCCCCGTGACAACAGCCTTTCTTGACTTTTGGTCGAAAACTGAGGAAGTAGTTCGATCCGCAAGATTTTCCCCTGATTTACTGCCATACATATGCCGTTTCCATGGCAACGCAGCTTCCGACACATCCAAAAAATATGTCTTGCACATCTTCCCACCAAGACCAATGTGTGTACCAAATTTCTTGACTTTTGGTCGAAAACTGAGGAAGTAGTTCGATCCGCAAGATTTTTCTCTGATTTACTGCCATACATATGCCGTTTCCATGGCAACGCAGCTTCCGACACATCCAAAAAATATGTCTTGCACATCTTCCCACCAAGACCACTGTGTGTACCAAATTTCTTGACTTTTGGTCGAAAACTGAGGAAGTAGTTCGATCCGCAAAATTTGCAACGTCCGACCGCCCAACCGTTGACTGATTCCTATATACCCCCTTCAAACTTCGTTTGGCGGGGGTATAACAAAAAAAAGAAGGTGATGCTACTCTTCATAGAGCCTGGTGTTTTTATCTAGCTCTGCAATATAGCAGCCATTTTAGAGTCTAAAGAACCTCTTGAAAATCACCTTTACCGTAAGCCAGCTTTTCTTATCTCCTCTTTGAGATATAGCCTTAAAAGTGTCACAAATATATGCCTCTTTAAGGGCAATTTTGACACCTTTCCGCTTAATTCTGATTACCGGTATTAAATTTCATATTACCACGTGAAAGATGGCTCTAGGATATATAGCCAACCAAAGTAGTGGGCACACTGTCATCGCAAATCTGGTATTTTGGCAAATATATGTTCGCTTGAACCTTGTTCTATCATTCATGTGCACTTTTTCGAAGTTACATTTGGGTCTGCGAAAACTAATTAACGTTATAACAGAATATCCTCCATTGTACTTAACCATTGTTATGCAATTAAAACGGAATTTGATTTGTTTCGACTGGAAGAATGTTTTCGGAGAGCGCATATTTGTTTGCTCCAAAAATACATTTAATATTTATATCAGAGCGTAGCATGAAAAGGGAAAAATATAGGGAAATTGAATACATGATAAGTTGTCGTCATTTACAGTGGTCTGTATATACAGACTGTTCCATTTTCGATGCTTTTTCTATGGTAGATCAATGTGCATGGGTATTTTTATAATCTCATTTACTAGCTGGGGGTCAAGAAGTCATAAGAACATATTGTTCGTCTGTAAAATATTATAATAAAAACATTAGTAAAACTATTTGATAATAGAATGATATAACGTACATGTAATATGCTTGGAGATCAGGAAATAATTTCATTTTTTCGCAGCCAATAGACTAACTAAAAGCTGGCGTGTGATGAGGTTCTACAAAGATATGACAGGTTCGGAGTACCGACAAGTCACTTGTCAGGGAAGTTGTCAGTGATCTTAGCAAATACGGCTTTGTGAAACAGTTAGTGGACAAGTTGAGAGACAGCGTCGAGATGTCGCTGATCTTGTCATTATGACAGCTTGATGAAACGACCCCCTGGTTTCTATACAAATCTGGCACTATCGCCTTAACTCTTTTGAGAGTTGGCTTGGACGATAAACTGGCTTTATCGCACACTATCGCTGGTATCAACTTAATTTGTGAGTGATCCGTAATTACATGTACCAGGATCTATGAAGAGTAGCATCAGCTTTTTTGTTTTTACTCTTCATGTGCAGTATAGACAAGAAGTCTTCTTGTCAGTTACATTCATATACATACTTCTTGAATAAGATAGACCTGGAAGCTCGACTGCTGCTTCAGCATTCTTCCAGTATTTGCGGTAAAGTTAAAGAGCCAGGCTACTGCTGCCTGCTGCTTGCTAACTCCAGCTCCAGGGAGCTCCACCGCCACTACCAAGCTCCCTGGAGTTTCATAAACTGTAAAGTTTTAAAGGGATACTCAACCGCAGATTGTGGACGTTTTTATGTCACGAGAGGGCACCGTGATCGTTACCTGATTAGTGTCCCTGTATAGAAGAATTACGACAAGTGGGGATTTGAAGGCGATTTTGTTTCCACTATTGCGTAACATTTCTATTCAATTCCGATGAGCACCTGGGTGTTCTCAATAGAAAGAATTCGATTGCCATTTTGTTTCCAGAAAAGTGGGACGTCCATGTCGCAACTCTTTAATACAGGGACACTATACCTGATCATGCTGTTGCCCCGCGGGGCGCAAACTTTGGACAGACTGGTCGCCGCGAAACATGCACGCTCCGCCTGAGCTCAAGCTTTCGTGCGAGATTCGGTCAATTTCGTACAGTCCGAAATGTAATCCCAGTAGTCTGACGAACGTGTTCGACGCACAAACTTTGTGTACGAGTGAATGGGCTTATGCATTCCACACGGCCGTCTGGTGGCGTATCCCTTTAATAGCGGCAAAGAGATTCGATCATACCAGTATCCCCTCCAGAGGGCTAGAGACTCAACTAAAAATGTGACCTTTGACATGCCGTAGGCTTAGCATTGGATGCTTTTTGGAGCTATGTCCGATTTGAACAGTGATCTAGGAGGGTCAATTTCAATGAACGTTTATTCATGATCTGAGGAATGACATCAAGAACTCGTCAAATACTGTTCGATGATTGGTTAGTGGCTCATATTAACATGTATTATGCATAAGATCATACATAAAACATTTTTTTCATTCCCTATGATTTGGACCCTTTCTTTATCTTCTCTTGCTATCTTTCCCTTATTTTATTCTTTGTTGTATCCTTCCATCGTCTTTTTTCTCTCTTTATGTTTTCCTTTATTTCCTTCTATCATCTCTTTCATCTTTTGTTCTACCCTACCCCGTGTACTAGATTTCTTTATTCTTCTTTCATCTCCTCTTTTGATCTTTCCTTTATCTCTTAATCTTTGTTTCTTCCTTTTATCATCTTCTCTATTCTGTCTTTCTTATTCTAGCATCTTCTTCTCTTTCCTTCTTTTATGTTTTCAGTATTATTCTCTTATTCCTTCCTTTATCATTTTGTATGATTTTTAAAAATATTTCTCTTCTAGTTTTCTCCAGAAGGGCGTGGTTTTGTGAAGGAACCTGCCATAAATTGTGACGTCATTCCAACCCGAGATCTAGGATGCGTTCATATGCGCCGGGGGGGGGGGGGGGGGGGGGGGGGGGTTGTGCACAGTGACCCTTTTTAAAGTAGGATGGGGGGGGGGGGGGTCGTGTGTCCGGACACCCAACAAAACTGAAGTCTTCTCTTTTATCTTTTAAGTCAACAAAACCTATTCATTAAATAGCACTAATCAGCATCAATTTTGTTCTCTATAATATTGTCTAACACAAGTGTTAGAAAATTTCAGAAGTATTGCTTGTAAACTTATTTCAGTGGCTGTTTTAAATCGACTGTCCCATACACAACCTGTCCGGACGCACAACATCTGGGTATACCCAAGAAGCACCCCTTTTTACATGGGAAAAGTGCCCCTCTTACTGAAGTATCCCTTTTTACATGGGAAAAGTGCCCCTCTTACTTTATTAGAAGTTCCCCTTTTAGAAAGGAAATGTGCCACTTTTACAAGACAGTGTCCGCAGTAGTAGTAGTGGTGGTGGTGGTGGTGGTGGTGTTTATTCATTTGACCAAACAAACGAATACATGATAGAGTAATAGATAAAAGATTCAAAGAACAGAATGGCATGTGGGTCACGGTTCACAAAAGAGAAATTCATCCCAGTTACCCATAGGCATGTGAACCCGTACATGCCATTCCCAGAAATATAATAGATAGGGCCTATTGCACAAATAAAAAGAATATATAAATGAAAACAAACAATCATCCAGAAATTTATGATAAAGCATTAAATGTTGTCAAATGTCAACTTCGGATCTGTATAAATCAGCCTGTCTTAAGAAACAAGGCATTATCGATAATGTGTCTCGCCCACATGCGATAACTAGAAATATCGTGATCTCTGTTGCCATGCAACAGGTCCCCCAAGTGCATAAATCTGCATAAGTTATGCTTGCATATATCTACATTAGTGTTTGGAAAGTGACGTTTACAAAGTTATGTCATAAGAGATTCTTGCAGGTAAACTTTAACGGATGACCTTTGACCTTATCATGTGACCTCCAACGGCACCATAACATGCAGGTCCCCTCAGTGCATCTACAACCCAAGTTTGGTTGAAAAGTGAGTTATGGTTGCAAAGTTATCTGTCATAAGAACGTCTTGCAGGTAAACTTTAACGTATGACCTTTGACCTTATCATGTGACCTCCAACGGCACCATAACATGCAGGTCCCCTCAGTGCATCTACAACCCAAGTTTGGTTGAAAAGTGAGTGACGGTTGCAAAGTTATCTGTCATAAGAACGTCTTGCAGGTAAACTTTAACTTATGACCTTTGACCTTATCATGTGACCTCCAACGGCACCATAACATGCAGGTCCCCTCAGTGCATCTACAATCCAAGTTTGGTTGAAAAGTGAGTTATGGTTGTAAAGTTATCTGTCATAACGTTTGTGACGGACGGACGGACGACATTTGGATCCCTTAGTCTCGCCTTCACCTCCGGTGGGCGAGACAAAAATGGTTAAAATCAAGATATTATCTACAGTTGTATCTGAGTGAGGCCTCGAGAGAAAAAAGTAGAAAAGAAGAAAGAAATAAAAAAGAAAACAACAGGATTCTAGTTCAAAAGGTTATATTTGTACATCATGAAGAACATTATTGCATGTAACATTAAAAACTCTTAGATGCACATTGATTTAAAATTAAAATAGATTGAAAAATAATTGGGATATAGAGTACCGAAGTGATGACGTCACAAAAAGCTATTTTTTCATTTTGACATTTTTTATACCATATCTCAAAGGAACATGGTGAAAAACATGCAGATCCCAAATTTTATGGCAATTGGCGCATTGGGCCCCGAGATATGGCAGCATGAATGCCTCCTTAGCCCCATTGAAGTCAGTGTTAAATTGGCCTGGTTCTAAACTGTTAAGAACCAGGCCAATTTACACTGACTTCAATGGGGCTAATTAGTATTCATATAGCCATACCTTGGGCCACCATGAACTGATTCATGTCAAATTTGATGTGTGAACGTTTTCCATCATGCTCTACCTAAATATATGGTCGTAAAAATACTGAAATACAAAAATCAAAATTTGATGACGTCACACTTCGGTACTCTATTGGCTACATACATAGCGGAAGGCTGAGAAGCATAAATATAGAGGTAGATAATATTACCAAGTTGCGTTAATACGTATAAATTGTAAATCACTGTGTACCACCATGCTGCAGATAGAAAAGTTGGTTAAAATAATTTAAAAGTAGGAATCTTAAGGGCTTACGGGCCACAAAATACAGAAATTGTTACTATTGCTCACAAAGTGTCATGCAGAGGAAAAATAATTGTGTGAAATCTTCAATTCAAGAGCATTAAAACCCCGAAATAATCTCACGAAAAACAGAAGACGACTTGATGACGTCATCATATGTATAGAGGCTATAGGCCACGGGTTGCTTCTTCATGTGTGTTAACATGCTGTCAGATGATAATAACTGAGAAAAAGTAAAGCACATAAATAAACAAGAGAAGAAGGGGGCACCAAATAATTTGATAAATTCAATACTAATTAACACTTTTTGTGTTATCCTTTATCCTTCCCCCTATCTCTCTCTCTTTTGATATTTGATTGTCGGAATGTGCCCCCCAGTCGCCTATGAAGCTACGCCCCTGATTCTCTGTTACTTATCTGAGTCGGAGTAATGTGGCCTACTTATTATGGCCCTGATTTCACCCTATGAAGAACAGTTTAAGGTCATAATTATTGAAATGAAGTATAAATTAGACTCATTGAACAAGAAAATATTCTTAAATGGCCTCTAAGTCTGTTTATCATAAAGCAACATAATTATGATACTGGTTAACAAGACTTGAAGAAGTACAACTATACAGGTGGGCTGTAGAACCGTCTTGAAATAAGGAGTGAGTGGCATTTCCCATAAGGGGAAAATAGCACTTATTAGAAAGTGAAAGGGACACAATCTAAATAAAAATGGGGCACTCTCCAGATTTAAAAAAAAGAATTATTGTCAAAAGGGGAAAAGGGCAATGAGGGGAAAAGATACTTGTCAGAAGTAATAAAACAAAAGGGCATCCATAAGCTTTGAAAAAGGGCACTTATCAAAGTGGGAAATGGGCATTTATAGGAAAGAGAAATTGTCACTCAGAAGGAAAAAAGGGGCACCCATAAGATTTGAAAAAGGGCACTTAAAAAGTGATAAAAGGGGACTTAATGGAAAGGAAAAGGGGAACTTATCAGAAGTTAATACAAGCAGTCATCAGATTTGAAAAGGAAAAAGGGCACTTATAAGAAGGGGGAAAAGAACACTTATAAAAGAGAAAACAGGCACTTATCAGAGTAAAGAGGGGCACCTTTTCAAAATTAGACAGGGGGACTTTATGGGTGCTTGAAATATTGGGGGGAGGCGCTGTGCACCCCCCCCCCCCTCTGTAAAAAGGACATGTTTGTATCAGTACATATTGTTAGGCTCTCCTATGTTTCATCATTTCCTCCCGTGGGTTGTCGGTCTACTGAGATTATCCCAGCATATTGTTCTATAATAGGTACAATGTATATGAGCATTGACAAAATAGCTATACTTGAGAAGTCGCAATGGTTTTAGGGTACAATTCAACTAGACAAGAACTTCTCCAAACATTTCTGTGTTGATACAGTTCTGGCAACTGTCGTTTCAAGTAACAAAGAACAATGTTGGTTAAAAAGTACAATGAACTCATGCATTTGCATTGTTGGTGTGAGACCTCGAAATTCATGGTGTATCAGGTATAAGCAAAGGATGTTTTGAAAAGGACAGTGTATCTTGACTCGATGTTCAGATGATCCTGGAATTGAATATTCTACTGTTAATTAATACATTTCTGTGTTGATACAGTTATGGTAACTGGCATTTGAAGTAACAAGGAACAATGTCAGTTAAAAAGTACAATGAACTCATGCCTGCGTGGGACAGTGATTTCGAAAACATATTCCAGTTCATGGTTCGTTTTTTTTTTCTACATTGAAATGTTGGATTTTACATTGTTGATATGTGACCTCCAAATTCACACTGTAGTTCAGGGACAAATCAATAGATGATTTTACAACGAGAATGTATCATATTCACTCATAATCATTATTTAATGACCTTAAACGGGCAAGAGATGATTAATGAAGAAATATACTTCAGAAGTCGCAATCGTCTCAGAGTCATACCTGCGTTTACATACTGTACATAGACTTTAGTTATGTTAACTGCTGTTTGACATAACACAGAAAAGTGATGTTCAAAAAGTACACGCAAGATGTATCTGTGTGGGAGGAGCACTTCGAAATAGAAATGTCACTGTCTGGTTCGCTTGCTTTCAACATTGAAATGTTGAATAAAATGTTTTTATTCTAATATTAAAAACTAGATGAATCTTCGACCGCGAACGGTCGGAATTTATGCCTCCGCCATCACCAGATTGGAAATGTATGGCATACATGTACACTGGTCAAACAAAATTACAAATCTTTTCACTTAAAAAGCACTAGGAGACAGAAAATTTATTTGATTTCATTTTCATCCCGTACAAATAAAAAAATTACCATTGATGACTTACAATCATCACATACACCAAGGAAATAGATATTTTACAGCAAATAGACCACTGTCCCCTTGAAATTTCTAAAATAGGTAGTCCTAGACTCCATACATCACGAACCATTTTTATGTATATAATGACCTCTATGACTTTTGAACTTTGACCTTGAGACCCTAAAATCTAATCGATTCATCGTCCCTCACATATGCATACATGGGCCAAGTTATAGAGGTTGATCCGTCTGAAGTTATTGCGAGAACGAACCATTTTTATGTATAATGACGCCTCTTACATTTGACCATTGACCTTGAGACCCTAAGGCCAAGTAAAATAATATATGTTTCTTGTCCGGGTTTTTGAAAAAAATGAAAAAGAGGGGCTTTTTATTTTTATTTTTTTATTTTTCAAGATGGCCGCCATCTGAGATTTTTGTCAATTCCATATGTTTTCCCAATCACACGAAACATCAAATTAATGGAGACACTGTATGTCACACAAGACCTGAACATATTTACAATGCTTTTAATAGTGTTTAACAATGCAAATACATGAGTTCATTGTACTTTTTAACCAACATTGTTCTTTGTTACTTCAAACGGCAGTTGCCATAACTGTATCAACACAGAAATGTTTGGAGAAGTTCTTGTCTAGTTGAATTGTACCCTAAAACCAATGCGACTTCTCAAATATAGCTTCATTTATTTTGTCAATGCCCATTACCTATTATAGAACAATTTTTAAATTTTTAAATTTTTTAACACTGGGAGTAATATGCCGAAAGATTTGTTTACAAATTAAAAATTCCTCCCCAGTCAAGCTTCTTCGCTTACTAATTTTTAACTTGTTTGACATGAAATTTAAACTTTATATTTTTCTTCACTTCACAATATCAGTGATGTGGTATGGCAGGCAAAGGCTGTTGTTATAAATAACAAATATTTGTTTATATTTCAAATGCACACTGAGTTTCATTGTTGTAAAATGATACCAGAGATGTACTCAGCATAACCCTGACAGACCCGAACTGCTTTCCAAAACGGCCTGTCACCATTTACTATGAACATGACAATATTTTTAAAGATTGACATGCAGATAAAAGAATATAATCCCTTGTAGAAATTACTAACAAAGAAATAAATTAATTCATGTATATACAAAATCCAGATTTGAAGACAACTCAGAATATTTAATTAGATTGAGGAAAACAAACACAAAAAAAAACCAAGATAAAAAAACAAACAAACACCAATTAAAAAAGAAAAAGAAACAATTTAACAGTTAACTTAGCTAACAGTTTAAAGCTGACATTAAAATGAGTGATTTGGAAGCACTTTTAATAGAAAATAACAACATATTTCCGGGATTGATCATATATAAACATTTTGATGACATGAACATCAACTATTAATTTGGGTTATTCAGTGACAACTTAAGGACGTTCCACAGTTAAAGTCAAATCCATGTCATTTTCACCAAACTTTGCATGCAGTTACTTTGGTCCATGAGAAGCCCAAGCACGCATAGAAAACTATAGGTCCATGTGCTTACTTTTTTCTATGAGACACTGAACTGTGCCATGATTGGGTGTCAGCTAGAATATAAACATCATCGCAGGTTCTTGGCCATTGATATAGGCCTCAGCATTCCCAATGTCAAATCCCCACTATTCTGTCAAAATCCATGTCATATTCGTCAAACTTCCCAGATTTGTAGGGAAAAGCATACTAAAGGAGGAGAAAGTTTAAAAATGGGGGGTCCACGCACTCGTTTTTATGCTAGCAGCACCCTCAGTTGGCGGAAAAAGTCCAAAACTCGCAAAACTCTTAAGAACTGGCTGAGAACCTGTCTAGGAATGGGATGGGTTCGAAATAACTCTACTGTACATTCAAAATCCATGTCAGATTCGTATTTGTAGAGAATTATAAACTGCAGAAGGAGAAAGTTTTAGAAAGCGGGGTCCATGCACTCGTTTTTATGCTAGCAGCGCCCTCAGGTGGTGGAAAAAGTCAAAAACTCGCAAAAAATGCACATGGTTGGTTGGGAACCTGTCTGGGAATGGTATGGGTTCGCAATAACTCTACTGTACATTCAAAATCCATGTCAGATTCGTGATTTTTTTCCAGATTTGTAGAGAATTATATACTGCAGAAGGAGAAAGTTTTAAAAAGGGGTTTTCCCCACCAATCATTAGTGCTGGGACTAAAAACCGGGTACCCGGGTCCCGCCCGAGAGCATCGGGTCCCGGGTCAAAATATTACATGCCCGTTTCCCGAAAATAAGTATTTAATGATTACTCATGTATGTAACATGACAAGGCAGTAGATAACGTCGACCAGCCATTCAATATCTATATGTAAATACCCATGTAGCGCCCCACTGCAGTGATGCGCTTTCGAGTTTTTCCCAGTGTTAATAGCTTCTTAAGGGTAAATATAAGCTTGTAATTTGTGTTATATGATTTTCGGGTAACCGGGAACCCGCCCGAAAAATTGTCGGGTTCCCGAATTGAAAAAATACCCGAAATTCCCACCCCTACCAATCATTCAAAAAGGGGGACCCCCTCCCCCGGATCCCCTCGCAAGAAAAAAATTACATCTTAACTGATTTCGCATTACAACCATGCATGACAAGGATGACTTGTATAATAAGCTGCCTTGTCAGTGATCTAATATTCATGCAAACCTTCATTATTTAAAATTTTAAAAATTGCACTCTGTCACCACGGTCCCTACTATATTGATAGACGCAATGTTTCTTAACATTTAGAAACCCTGTCTATTGTATATTTTTCCGCAATAATCTTAATTTTCCCGTTTCCAATCTGTTCAGAGGGGCCCCTTGAAAGACAAGAACTATTATTTTGATGTTAGACATTGTAAAAAAAAAAAATATATTTTACCGTTTGCTCTAATATAAAATTCCTTTACATTCCCTTTTTTCGCTCGGTCACTATACTCCTTCTCACATTAATGGCAACATTGATTATTTGACTTTACAATATTTCTTCTATTACAAGGCCCCGAAGCGTATGGGTGTGGCAGCTGCTTTTCTGTGCCGAAAAAGAAGGGATAATGTCGTTATTATTCTCCTCCTCACAAAGATGATATGACATCAATCATTTTGCATTTTACTAATGTAAACAATATTTTGTGCTCTAAAATAGGTAGTTTCAACATTGAATAATCTAATTTTCTAAATTGGTACTTACGTTCTCTCGCATTTCAATAAATGCAGTGTTTATTAACACGGTATGTGGGGGGCTGGGGCTTTCCTTGTTCCCACCCCATTGCAAGATTGTTACCTAATTTATATAGTTATATATACATATATATATATATATATATACAATTTTCCCTGTCCTACCAAGGAGTTAACACAGCACGTCCTACCACGCATAGTTTAAAAAAAGTCAAACCAAAGAGTGAGGCCCCTGGGAGCCGGGAGTGCTGCCCCGAGCATTTTAGAAGGCTGAGGATGCTGGGATGCTGTAGGGGGTGCTGTAGCTAAAAGTAGTTAAAAACAGATCCTAAAACACTGAGGGCCTTTTTTTTTTTCCTGCTTGTCAGATATTTTGGGACGAAAAAAGAGACCCTAAAATGCCGAGGACCTCTTTTTTTTGTTGCTCACAGCATCCCCAGTAACAAAATCGTTCCCAGGTACCTGCAAAGAGTTATCATCAAACAAAAATACATATAAGGATAATAATTATTTATGATACAAACTGGGAGGTGTATTCTGAAATTGTTCCTCAGTCCCAAGGTGGGCCGTCTGGGTGTATATGGAGGCGTATGAGACTGGGGATGGGGGTTGCAGCCCCCTCCCGAGAATATCAAAATTACCTGGCATGCGGGCACCCGCCACCTCATTTACAGGCAGTGCAATGATTTCGTTGTACTTTGTCTTTTCTGAATTAGCACATTTTGATGACAAAATTACATTTCACAGTTCTAAGGTGTCAATTTCTTTGGCTTGCTCGCTTTGCTTGCTCACTGAATTGAAAAACCAGAAAATTAATACACAATGTTTTCGGGCAAGATATTTCAGTCCCATAGATTTTGTATGCATGTGTAATACTCAGTGGCCCGCGACGTAATTTCAAGAATATTTCTGGCCCAACTGACAAAATAATTAAGAACCCAGGTCATAGACAAATGATTCTTCGGCATATAATTATTTGACTTTCTTTCCCCAGCTCTCTATTTATGCTAAGTTTGTGTACCAAAAATGGGAGGAAGATGACCATGACTATGAATTCCAAAGGACATCTATCTTAATTTTTTTTCCCATACGACTAACTTTGCCTGTAGAAAATTCATAAGGGGGCATCGAATGTAATCTTTCAGCTCAAGCTAGTTAATATATTTTTCACAGGTACAGAATTATCGATTTCATCTATTTTTACCGGGTTTTTCATACTGCGCACACTTGCGTACCCATTATTAAGCATTGTGTCAAATGTGCGTATACATTGTCTTAACTGCGCGCAATACTCTCCCGTTGTTGTGATGATGTATCACAACCAGCCAGGATGCGCAGCTGAGGTGCACACAAACATAACTGATGAACGTCCTTAAAGCATTCAACGACCAACTATTTCTTTGATTCCCACTAAGGCTGTTCCATCGTGTTCATCCCATGTATTCAAAAGTAGGGAGGATAACAAGATAAAATCATACAGAAAGAAGGACTCCCTACAGAGAGAGAAGAAAGCTTGCAAGTGAAGTAAATTACTTTGTAAAAGTGCCCCTTCCCCTTTTGATCTCTGATAAGCGCCCTGTTCATTTTGTCACGTGCCCCTTTTCAGTCAACAATTTCCCAATTTCTTTTGAAATAAAGTGTCCATTTTCAATTCTCATAATGCCCATTATAATCTCTTGTAAGTGCCCTGTTTTCTTGGTGCCCCTCCCCCGCTTTGGAAGTCACAAAGACAAGACTAGACTGCAAGCAAACCACCTCAGACCCCCCCCCCCCCCACCAGAAAAGAAATAAATATAAATGTCTGACATGTTAATGCCAGAGTCGTCACTCAGTATTAGTAGGCGAGGGAGAGGAGGGGGCAATTCATATGGAATGATGTATTTCTTCTGTAATATCTATATTGTTTCACGACAATTCACGTCAGGCTTACTCCTCGTTCGTTTCGTTCCCTTCAATGTATTTGTTAAAAATTTGGTTCAGCTATTTAAAATCGGCCAAGTCTAATTTATTATTTATCATTCGTGGGTGAACCTGAATACATGTATTGGGCCAGTAACAGGGATTTTTAGGGGGGGGGGGGGTCAAAAAATTGTGGACCTTTCTCAGTGAAGCGACAAAAGAAAAAAAAATGTATATAATTATTAATTGCTCATTTCATAGACTTAGGGGTTTCCATGAGGGCCATACAAACCCTGCATGGGCTCCCCTGTTGGGATATTAGCCCCCCCCCCATTAAAAATAAGAACCCCCCAGTCCGCAAGTTTTCAAGCCCCCTATCCCCAGACAAAAAGAAATTTTTGCTCTCTGCCCTCTCTCGGGCAGTAACTTGCCTTATGGTTCGGTCCAACCCAGTTTGTTTTCGGAGTTAGAAAAGGTTCAGGAAATCAAGATTGTGGGTAGAATAGTCATGGGTGTTGATCCAGGGGAGAGGAGGTAGGGGAGGGATAAGGGACAGGCCTGTATTATCATCCCCCAAATAATTCACCCTCAATAAATGACATGGCCCCTGTTCATCCCCTAAAAATAGATAAAGGGGGAAAGAGAGAGGAAGAAAGGGGATTAAAAAAAAAAGAAAAAGGGAAAACCTGAAAGCGCTCGCTCACTCCCATAAGTTTCTTAGCCATTGCCAGTTATAATAATATTCAGATGAAGGGAATTGGTTTTCATTTTGTCTGTCTGTCTAATGTTGTGCATTATTGCGGTAGGACTATTCTGCTATATAGCTCTATTCTGCGGAGTCAAGTAGCAAGTTTACCTAAATTAGACAGTCGCGGCCCTACAGTGCAATTAACTGCCCGAAAGCTTTCACTCCGTCCTGCCTAATTTGCATAAAATAAACAATTTGTTTACGTAAAACCGCTACCAAAGAATCTCAGCTAAACTGTGAAATCTCGCCCTAGAAACAACCAAATTAAATGAACTAAACGTCAAATTCCAGAATAAGAGTTGCTCTAACCCGTAATTAGTATCACTACCATAATGACACCAGTCGTGGCGCACCCTTGTAATACAGCTTCATTGCTGCAACGCCCTACGTCAACTGCCCTAGTCTCTCCGGAGCGCTATGAACGGATGCGATTGGCTAGCAGTTATGTTACTAAAATAAATAAGGAACATATATGCGTTCGCAGGCTGCTGATCACGCAAAGAATGACGGCTGGAAAAGTTCATTTCCAAAAAGAATTATCCACGGGGCTTTTTTATGTTCTGCTAATTTTTTTGTAAAAAAAGAACTTCCTCTTTAGCAGACTGAAACAAAATATATAATATGGACCCTATTTTCTGTTTTCGATGTAACAGAGCTTATTAAGTTCCATAGATGTTGGCCAGGCAATTTTTTTGCATGAAAAATAGTTTGGAAACAAATTATCTTTGTTCAAAGTTGGATGTCTCGTCGAGATGCTATAAGCTCCAGTCTTGACGGGCCATTCGTACAACACACAAATCACGACGTAGGCAGGAGATTATGGCCCATGACCAAAACCCAAAGTTCATTATAAAAATAGTGTTTAGATCATTAACCCTTTGAACAGATTGTCAAAGAAAATAAATTTCTTTTGTCGGTAGCTTGCCTCGATCGCTCATAGAAACAGAATGGTTTTGGACGGCAAGCAACGAACCAAAATAGCGTCATCTTCGGAAATAGGTGAGATCCTTTTTAGATATCTTTCAGGCTTATCAAAAGGTGTATAATTTCCCTTGCTCGCTGCACTCAGGATGGTTTGGAGAGCCAAATGAATTGGTCATACACATGCTGCAAGCGCGGTGACCGAATATACAGTATAATTTAGATAATGCTTTTCCTCGGTCGCTTTGCTCGATCGTAATATGACATAAATGGTACCCCGGTGTACCAAATAAAAATCGGCCATTTTGTTGAATTATTTAATTTTTTTTAGGGCTGTACCCTGGGTTACCAAAAAGTGGGAAATTATTTTGGTGTGATTTTTTCAACATTCAATTGTGTCCAATGTTCTTGTAAAATATAAGTCATGTATTTTTATCAAATTCATTGTTGTGGTGAGTAATTATTCTATTATTGGTTTCTATTTCTTCGATTTGAAAGAGGGCTTGGGCCAGCAGGGTCATAATATTAAACACCATCAGCCTGCTTTTTGTCTCCCCGTCACTCGCCTCCCTAAAAACCGCGACCATGTACACAGATCAGCGGCCTGCTCGTCCCAAAACTTCTGTATTGCAAGATATCGTGCTCTTTCAACTTTCTCGGTCCTTGAAATCTTCCGTCTTTTACGTCCTTTCCCTTACAGTAAATTCAAAGTTTGACAGCTAAAATACAGTAATGATGTGATTTTTTTTAGAAAGAAGTGAAATAAAATCAAGTTCTAAAGCCGCAGGAGGTGGGAGCTAGCTACATGTATAGCCTGCGCTTGTGAGGGCTAGCTTGCTAGCGTTAGCACGAGCAGCAGTACAGTGCATGCACACCATGCATAACACTGCACTGTTAACATGCATTGAGAATGACTATGTACACGCACTGCATCTCTGGGGTTGTACTCTAGTGGACGTGAGATGGCGTTACACAACGTGGTACCCCAGGGTACCACGCTACCCCGGGGTACCGCGTGCTGCATCATATTTTGAACAGGATAGTTTCCAACAGCAAACAATAATGGACTAGTGAGCAGTGAGGTGCTAGAATAGAATGATATTTGGCAGCGAGATATATACAATTCAAATATTTTGGGGCTCACTCGCTCACTTTGATCTATCGCAAAAAATAAAAAAGGGGTCTCTCCATTTAAAAATGCTTCGCGGTCATAGACATTCAATAGTATTGAGGGTCTACATACAGTTAACAACAAAATTATTCATACCCCTTGGAAAATTCTAGTTTTTTGCATTTTCCTAAAAATGAATGGTTAAATGAAGTTACTTGTACATCACTTGAATACATTTAGTTATCATCTGCAAATGAATGTCGTTTCCGGTTTCACCTCATTTGCATAACAATAGAAAAGGTGAGTTATCCAAACTGGGCGATGTTCAAAATTATTCATACCCTTGGTGATTTATTGACTTTGTCAATCAGTATGAATCCGATCCTTGTGATTAATGCTTGTAATTCACTTTATTTTAATACACCGTCACAAGGCTTCCGGAGGGGTCTCTGCTGGGATATCAGGCCAGTACCTGTTCTCCAATGGCTCAATCTCCTTGAGGATGTGTCCACACATGCCTTCACCTGACCTTCAGGGAGTTCATTAGATTTCGTGTCCTACAGGTGATGCAGTTATCGACTTCATGATGACAGGACTATGATATTGAAATTTCCGGTCATTTATTCCATGCATTTTAATGAAAATTCTGTATCTACTTATGAAGCAAAGCACCATTCCTGAAGAGCCCTTCCATTTTGCACTGCCTGTGGGAGGGTTCACCTTTACTCATTGGCCCCATTCTTAATCAGAGTGCTCAGGAAGGCCATGTTGGTGATATTAAAGTCATTGCATGACTCTAACGTCAGGTCACCATGAATAACAGTATGTAACCTTTGAGTACCATACACATCCCATATTGACTGTTACTGTATATCAATCTTCATACGGTATATTCTAAAGTATCTTTGGTATGAAAACTACAATCCTTGATATCAAAATGAATGTAAACCAAATTTATACCATATGCCCTCCATGTTACCAGCTGCAGTGCACAAAATGCTACCACTTTGACAGTGCACTGGAACATAAAGATCAGTATTTTAAGCTTCACTAGAGTACCCACTTGCATGTGTCCATATCAAAAATGTGTCAATCAGTGTAACTGAATAAACTGATAAAATTGGCACCATCCAACCTTTAGACAACTACCATGGCCTCCCTAAACATTCTTAATAATAATGGAACAAAAGTATTAGGAAATACCTTCCCTTGACAGTGCAACAGTGAATGCCTCTAGGGAAGTCTCTCCAGGAAGAGTGCTTTGTTTCAACTTAGATACAGAATTGTCATTAAAATGTAAGGAATATTAACGAAAATATCAATATCATAGTCCTATCCTCATGACGTCTAAAACTACACCACCTGCAAACACAAAATCTGCTTAAAATCCATCGAATCCCCTGAAGACCAGGTGATGGCATGTGTGGACAACATCCTCAAGGAGATTGGGCCATTGGAGACCAGGTATTGGCCTGATATCTCAGTAGAGACCTCCAGAAGCATTGTGACAGTGTGAAGAAAGTGTTACGAGCATTAATCACAAGGACTGGATTCATACTGATTGACAAAGTCAATAGATCATTAAGGGTATGAATAATTTTGAACATCACCCAGTTTGGATAATTCACCTTTTCTATTATTATGCAAATGATGTGAAACCAGAAACAGCATTCATTTGCAGATGATAACTAAATGTATTCAAGTGATGTGCAATTAAATTCAGTTAACCATTCATTTTTAGGAAAAATGCAAAAAACTAGAATTTTCCAAGGGGTATGAATAATTTTGTTGTTAACTGTAGATCTGCAATATTGTTAGAAAATAATTTCTTGTGTGGTGTATATACATAGCAGGGGTACATTAGACTTAGAATGCAGAAGCTTACATGCCAAATTCAAAAATGTTCTACTGATGTCCCTGTCTCTTTGCTCCTTTGCTTTGTCGATCCTTCACATTTGACAGACCTTGTGACCCTCCACCACAAAACGACCAATAAGTCAGAAATTTTGTTTTTTTAATTTCAGCACAGTTTGAAAGCTTAGATTCTATAAAGCTTTCAATGGTAAAGAAATCTGCATGGTTGAAGTATCCTTATTCTACACTGCACGTTCCACAATCATGACAATGTTGCTGGTTCGAATCCCACTCTTCTTGACTGATATTTTTTTCAGTTATGAATTAACAATAGCGTTGAAAATGATCAAAATTTCAATAATAAAAACACACGTAAGAAACTTGGTCATGTGGATTTAATGGTGGCTAGGCATAATGAATTTGGCCGCGAGAGTTATCAGGAAAGTGATTTTTCAGACCATTTTGCATGACCTGCTAACCGTGCGCAGTTAGATTGGCATTTCGGAATGTTTGCCATCTCTCTCTTTCTTTCTCTTTCGTCCCCCTTCCCTCTCACTCGCTCTCTTTCTCATCGCTCTCCTTCTCCCTCTCCTACACTTCTCCTCCTCTTTAAAATTTGAATTTAATCAATGAAGTTTATAAAATGTCTATATGTTCCATTTTTCATATGTCATATCTTGCTTTATTTGAACTTTAATTGTAATTGTACAGTATCTTGTGAAATGGATTACAATTCAGCTGTTGGTTGCAATGATCTTTTAATAAACCAGGCTATATTAGCTAATATGCCCAGTAATCCTCAAATTGGCAGTAATCCTCAAATTGGCAAAAATCCTACCTAGGATATCGAAAAAACAGTGAGCAGAACAGAGGTACTGAATTTCTATAGAGTGGAGGTATAAAGCCTTAAGAGCAACGAGCTGTACCATCAACTGCTCGTGGTCTAGTGGTAAAGAAATCTGCATGGTCCTCATTCTACAACGTGTTCTACAAAGTATGATGGGGTGTCCAAACTTCGCAGACATTTTCGTCTTTTATGACGTTACAACACAATTTGATAGATATACATTAAAAATGTAATATCAAATGAAGCAGAATATACCGTAAAATAATGTCATACAAAAATGTTTGAAAATTTTATCTTTTAATCTCTCATTTTAAGGCAAAATCCAATCGCTTACAATCAGCTTTCGCTCACGACAGACGAGTCCATACTTCGCGGATTATGTTTGGTGCCCTCTTTTGACCCTATATTTGTGCATATTAATTACGATAAATAATAAGACGTCAGAATACACTCGTCTACAGAACCCGACAGCGGAGAGCCGACGCTAATTTTGCGGAAAGAATTTGATAATTTAGGGGAATTTTAAACAAAAATTATAATTTTAAGCTTGATTTTACTAAAATTGGCATGATTCTCATCAATATATTGACTAAATTATACATTTACTTACATTTTTTCGTCGCATTTTGCTTCTTTTGGGCTCTTTCCGTATTGTAGAACGATTTTCCACAGTCCCGCATACAGTAGCGCGTATAATGTACTTTTTATCGCGTATTTAGTACTGATACGCGAAGTATGGACATCCGCGAAGTTTGGACACACTGCCATACAATGTTGCTGGTTCGAATCCCGCTCTTCTTGACCGATATTTTTTATATTTTATATTTTATAGCGTTGAAAATGATCAGAAAATGATCAGAATTTCAATAATTAGGTATGTTACAAAAATTTGAGAAATCTTATTTCAAGCATATAATTGATTCCATCAAATAGAGCTTAATGAAAGCTTCAATTTGATACCTCATTCAGCTCTGTAGCTGCAAAATTAATGAAGTTACAGTCATTTTTATGTCGAAAAATGAGCGCAATTAATTTCTTTTGTTTTCTATTGTTTTTATAGGAAAAAAAAGTCAAAAGTTGTGATCTCGGACCATCCATTCAAACACAAAAACTTTTATAACTTTCTTAAAATTAAAGCTAACAAGATGAAACTTTCAGCAATTACAGATAATAACAGTATGAACATTATGTGAAACTGTCTCATAAAACAACAAAGGATAACCATTAATTAATTAATTAATTAGGTGATTATTTTTTCTTTTCGTTCCATATTAAATGTATTTATCTGGTTTTTATATACGTGTATATATATAAAATATACTGATTTCCGCTCGAAATCTCTTTTATTTCACCAATCTTATTTTGTAATGTTAGATCAACTGTATATAATATGTTTTGTTTAGTAGTTTTCTCCCTCTCAAACAATTACTTTAATTAAACGAAAATCTTTTTTTTAATATATAATATTGTATCAATCGTTTAGGGGGTCTACATCACAGAAGCTAACCTTTTTAGTAGATCCCTCCACATATCCTTTTGTCATCTTTCTATGTCATATCCATGTATTCTGTTTTTGCAGTGTTTGTAACTTGTACATATTGTTGTAATTTTATTGTAAATGTGGAATCTGAATAAAATCAAATCAAATTATTTTGTGACTGCATATGTTTTTGTGTATGTAAAAATGAAGCGTTTACTGAAATTATCAAGTCATCGAAGTCAAATGCAGGATATTTGTAAATGGAACAGACAAGGACATTGGTTCTATCATCTGGTAAGGATCTTGTACATCTTAGTTAATTAATACCATAATTAGTTATTTAATTAAGTAGCAATTTTCATCAATAAGTTAACTAAATACTGCAAATTTGTCGAAGAACTGAAGTTGAAAATTGTAATTGTGGATAAAAAATATTGACCGAAAATAGGTGTTAATATTCTTTTAAAAAAGATAATTACACTAATTAATACATTAACATAATTATGAGAAAACTATTGCAATTTATTGTCTGCAGGTTTTCAGTTCAAAACTTTAAATTATCATTTTGTCAAAGCAAATTTACATTTTTGCAAGGCTTGGAAAAATTAAAGGATTTGAATTTCTTCCTGAATTAAATCCAAATGATTAGTAATTTAAGCAATAAAATACATGTACAGTAAAATTTAGAATGACATGAACTATAATTCAGAGATGTTATTTACTTCAAAATTATGTTTCTATTCTAAAAAATATGATTATTAATCTCCTCTGCATTATTTTCAACTCACATTGTATGATTGGGGGCCGGGGCCTACAGCTACGCACTTTGTTTTGTATGTGGAGCGCATTATTCTCCCCACCCATGGACTGCAATATAAAATGCACACAGGCAATCGCACGCTCAGGGGAGCGTTTCATCAAGCGATTTGTCAGTGATTTTCACTGACAAATTTGCTCTCAGCCAATCAGATGCAAGGATTTCAGTAGCTTATAACAGTTGTCGGTAAAAATCACTGACAATACGCTTGATGAAACGCTCCCCCGGATCGCACAGAGCAAAGCGCATGCATCTCCCAGCGGGAAGCCATCGCTTCGCCGTGTCAACTTTGCAATGACATCCCTCAACTTCGCAACTAAAAAAACACATTTCTTATCGTAGAATTTTCACACAAATTCACCAACATCAAGAAAACATGTATAGAAAACATCCATTATACCTTAAATTGAATCCATTATCCAAGATTTATGAGAAAAAAGCACTGACAATCAAGCTCTCGGGGAAAAAGTGGTGTGCTGATCGCAACGATGAAAAATTGCATACATGTTGGGTATTGAATGAAAGCTTGTACATTCAGCTACAGCTTGAAAATAATGTCACATGACAAAAATGCTATCAGCCAATGCAAAGGCAGTATTTACGGGGAGTCCCCACAGCCATACGCAAATCGCCCGAACAGCCGCTCGGGAGAATTTACTGCCGCGAGAGCGCACGCATTGTAACGTACCTACAATAATCAAACCACAAGAAACTTGGTCAGGCGGATTTAATGGTGGCTGGGCATAACGAATTTGGCTGCGTGAGTTATCAGGAAAGTGATTTTCCAGGCCATTTAGTATGACCTGCTAACCGTGCGCAGTTAGATTGGTGGAATAAAAACACCTAGCTTGGTGATGTAAAATGCGTATAGGCCTGGCCCTAGGCCTAGCCCATTTTTTTTTTTTTTACACTCAGGCACCTAGTCCTGGCTACCCCCCTCCCCCCGGCTTGTTGCTTCCAGACTATGCTGGAACTTTGGAATGAATGTAGACCAAAAAATCAGTCTATTTCGTTCGGGGATATGCTCCGCTGAGACGTCTGGCTTCACGGAATCTCTCTCCTGTCTTGGAGGAGAACCTCTAAACTTTAAGTCAGAAAATGTTATAAAACTCCTCCAAACAGACGGATTTTTCTGTCTAGAAAGTAGAACTTAGAAGCCAAGAAGGAATGCTGCTTTGGCCTTTGCTGGAATGCTGGTTTCAATCAAATTGAATGAAACCAGCAAGGCAGCAATGCATTCATTTCCATTCCACTTTTCCAGCATCCAGCAAAGTAGACAGAAATAACCGTCTGTTATGGGGAAATCTTTAATATTTCTGACATTTCTCAACCTTCCCCATAGGTCTAGTGGAGCCAGACGAAGTCTCAGCGGAACAACCGACGATACAGAGAGACTGAAGCTTTTGGTCTACCAGCAAAGCAGCAAAGCCAGGCAGCATTCCTTATTTGGGGGGGGGGGGGGGGGCAGCTCGTCCAGACTCCAGAGATTCATACTTCCAGCAATTTTGGCCAATCGACATTATATAATTTATATCCAGTTCACTTACCTAGCAATGTACTACAAATCACCACTTTGTTTCGAATATCAGCCTAACTTCCAATAACCAACTATTAAGTTACAGTTGTTGCATGCGCTGCAGTGCAGGAACAACAGCAGATATCAGAGTCGAGATATCTCGGTGTCATGTGATTGGACCCTATCACGTGAAATATTATGACCTCACGTGATGTGTGTGTATGTGTAATTGGGTTTTTTTTTACAGACGTGTATCAATCAGATATGATTATTTACATCTGGGACCGAAAGACGTGAGATACTATTTGCAGCTAGTCTATTTCCATACGTAATCGTAGTGCTTATTTGCTGTGAAACTACCTGTAATTTTATTCTTTTGGCTCGTCCCCCCTCCCAAATTCCATCTCAATGAAATTTATTAGGTTGGGTCTTATATTTGCAATAGATTCGTTATTCCCAATCTACTCGGCTACGCCTCGTAGATTCGGAATTCGGAAATCTACACTCCTCGGCTGTTCTCCTTTACGTCACCTTATTTTTGCATGCCAAAAAGGAAGACAAAAATTAAGAAACAAAGATGAAACCGTACAATAAAGAGAGAGAGATAAAGAGAGAGGGATAGAGAGAGAAGGGGGAGAGAGGGAGGGGAGAGAGAAAGAGGAGGCGGATGATTGTGGGATAGTAGTACTAGTATAGATCTGGGTCGGCCGGTCGAGTTAGAGAGAAAAGACCCAGGAAATGACCTACTTCACTCCCAACAAAGAATACGAGACGCAAGAATTTAGTGCATGCAGTCCTGTTTATTGACCAGTGGACAATCGACAAGGCATGATACTTCGACTATTATTTCTAGCCACTATTATTTGGGACAACAATCAGGTTCAAATATAAAACTGTTAATGTTAATGCAATCAAACATGATTTAATTAAGTCACCTTAATGGTCTATTACAAAATACAATGTTTGTAACTTTTTTTTTAATAACGAAGAAATATAATCATCAATAAAAATATAATTAGAAGGGCCTGCCCAATCAAATCTAAATGTCTCTTGATCATCTTGACCTCTTATTTATTTTCAAATGTTATGAAGTCAGATGGGAGATAGAAAATCGCATTGTACTTGGTATGGTGTCCTATCCAAAATAGAATCAAATAATTCAGATTGTAAATATATTATCTAAATATGCACACTAAGAAAAAAAGTACAGTTTTGCACCCTTCGAATGCAACAAAAGTTGCACCCTACTAAGCTTTTGCACCTTTAAGGGTGCAGTTAGCTGCAATTTGCACCCTTACAGGGTGAAGAGTTGTACCCTTTATAGGAAAGGTACAAAGTTGCACCTTTTAGGTTTCAAACGGGCATTAAAGGGTGCAAACAAGAACAAAAAGGTGCATTTTTGCACCCTTTTCATGTAGGGTGCAAGATTGCACCCAAAAAGGTGCTGCCAGTGTTACATTTAGGTTTCAAACTTGAACCTTTTTGGGTGGGTACCGGAGGCATTATGTTTTCGGGTTGTCCGTCCGTCCGTCCGTCCCACTTCTCGTTACCGCGATATCTGAATAATCATTTGAGGTATTCGGAACCTCAAACTTGGTACTAGTATGTATCCCCATAGAAAGATGAACTGATTAGATTTTGGGGTAAGGAGGTCAAAGGTCAGAGGTCACAGAGGTCAATTTACATGAAATTACATGGAATTACATGGAATTACGGTTTTTAGCACCGTTACCGCGATATCTCAAGAACAATCTGAGATGAGAACTTCAAACTTGGTACCAGTATGTATCCCCATAGATTGATTGATTGTTAAAAGTTTAACGACACTATCAACACAACAGTGTCATATAAGTGTCTGACATTAATAGATACAAAGTTAAAAATTTCATTAAAACGTTAAACTTTACGTAAAAATTTTGACTGTTATACATGTATATGAAAATCTTAAGTTCTGAAATTCAGATCACAATGATTGGTATTGTATACACTTTATTCAATGTCCAAGTGGACTAACAATAATTTATAGTCAGTTCGTATAGATCATAAAATAGTATAAAAGGGAGTTTCTTTCCACCAAGGACTTACTTCTCAAGTAGATCCCCGAGTTACTGAGTTACTAGCCAACTGGGCGAGAGCTAGAACCTAGCCACTCCCAATGACTAGCCGAGAAGGATCAGACACCAACCACCGACCATCGTGATAAAATACCACCACGTGTATGATCTGTTGTTGTATCCCCATAGAAAGATGAAGTAGGTCAAAGTTCAGAGGTCACAGAGGTCAATTTACATGAAATTACATGAAATTACTGGTTTTTAGCCTCGCTACTGAAAATATCTGAAGAACTGTTTGAGGTAAGAACTTCAAACTTGGTACCAGTATGTATCCCCATAGAAAGAGGAACTGATTAGATTTTGGGGTAGTTTTACATTGTTATCACCATATCTCAACTAATTTGTATTCATGACTAGGAGGAGATAAGTTGGGTTATAAGGTGTAAGGTCAAATGTCAAAGAGGTCAGTTAACATGTAATTAGAGGCTTTTATTCTGGTTATCACAATATTTCAAGAGCAGTTTGAGCCATCAACTGAATTTAGGCGGAGGCATATAGGAGACGCAGTCGCATTCATCTTGTTTCTTTGTGTGCATAGGGGCCTACTCCAAACCATTGGCGGAAATATACAGGAAAATTAATTCTTTTCATCAGGGGGGACATAGCAATAGGTCGCCCCTGATGAATAGAATTGCGTAACACATCTCTGCCACGATTCCGAAGGTCGTTCTTTCACGATAGTGTATCAACGTGATCGAAAATTCTTTCTTTTCAAACATTTTGGAGCAAATAGAATATGCTGAAATTCAATATTGAAACATTATTCATTATTGGTTATCTATACCAATAATAATAGTATTGATAAGGACAGTACATAGAATGAATAACAATGTCGTATTTACAGTGGAGTATCGGGGGGGGGGGGGGGGGGGGGGGACGTGCCCCGGGCCGCACTTGCAATGGAGGGGGAAAGGGAGAAAGAAACAAAAGGGAGAAAATAAAAATAATCAAATTATCCGCCCCGAATCCGCCGGGTAAGCTTTTAGTTTAAAATGCGAAAATATTATTGAAATCTCGGTCGCTTTGCTCCCTCGCATAATCATTTTGTTCCAGGGTATCATCATTTTTTGCCCCCAGTATAGGCCTACTATATAGGTTTTTTAATCTACGTAGCTTTTCTAATTTGAAAACTAAAGATGTAATGCGCCCCAATATACATGTAGGATGAAGTGTATAAAATTGCTTTTGCAAAGGTTCAACATTCAAAAGAAATCTCAACTTTCGGTCGCCTTGCTAAATTCCTCGAACAATTCCCAAAGGTACTCGTTTTTCAGAAGGTTCATAATTCCGCAAATTTCCCATAGCAGGGGGTTCATAACTCCGAAAATGAAATAGGGTTCATAATTCCGAACATTTTGATGGAATACTTCGAAGGTTCGTTATTCTTAAGGTTCGTAATTCCGAATATGAAAAAAAAGGATTCATAATTCTGAAGGTTCGTAATTCCGAAAATGCAATAGAGCCCTATAACTTTGTTTGGAACTACGAACCCTCTGAAATATTTACTTTCGGAATTACGAACCGTCGGGGCAACGAACCCTTGGAAAAACGAACATTCGGAAAAACGACACCTAACCGTTCTAAACCTATATGTAGAGGAACATAAACAAAATAGTTATTTTTGTTTCACAATAATTTTAAAAAGAATATCTTTAAACAGTATGTTGAAACTATCCTGAGGGTGCATTTTATTTGTGCAGTGTAAAAAGGCAGTGTGTGGGCCATTGATTTAAGGGGAAACAAGTAACAAGTGCTTCATTGCCCCGCTCTAGTTGGCCCCATCAAGAAACGACCTATTGTATGTCCCTATGCTTTCCCTACACAGTTTTGCAGATGACACTGTGCTTAATCCACCATGAAACCTTTTCCCATCTCATCACCCTCCTCGCAGAAGAACGTGTTTTGTCCAATATAATGGCCCTGTCCAGAAAGCTCTATCCTCACAGCTTCTCTCTCTCCCACTTTGGTCTTCTCCACCGCTTTGGCGATAAACGAGGAACCCCAACGGCTTTTGTAGAACCTTGGTTGATTGAGATTAGTGAGTCCCTTTTGCACTTGCATGGCGACACGAGACACTGTCCCCGATCCACATGGAGCTCTGGCAATCTGAAAGACATCGGAGTAAGATTAGGTATTGTGTTTTTAGGTAGAATGAACACGAGCGGTATAAAACCACAATACAACCAGTAGTTCTTATCATGACAGAGGTACTGTAACAAAAGTATTGTGAATATTGTAACATTAACTAGTTAATAAGTACATATTAGTTGGTCGTTTATAATCAAGCAGTTCTAATGGTAGGCCAAATAAAACAGAAAAAAAAAACATAAGTAGTACTAGGTGCTGTTTTTTGCGTAGAGTGGGAAAACACCCAACGAAGAAGGAGAAGGAATGAGAGAGCGAGAGAAACAGCGAGAGGGGGAGAGAAAGAGGGGAGAGAAAGAGAGGGTGAGAAGGGGAGAGAAAGAGAGGGGGAGAAGGGGAGAGAAAGAGAGGGGGAGAGAAAGAGAGGGGGGAGAGAAAGAGAGGGGGAGAGAAAGAGAGGGGGAGAGAAAGAGAGAGAGAGAGAGCGAGAGAGACAGACAAAGAGGGGGAAAGGGGGGGGGGGCAATGAAAAGCACTTTTTAATGACAGAATCACAGGCGTAGCCAAGATTTTTCAATAGGAGGGGGTAGACGTAGAGAGGGGGAGAAGGGGAGAGAAAGAGAGGGGAGAAAGAGAGAGAGAGCGAGAGAGACAGACAAAGAGGGGGAAGGGGGGGGGGGGCAATGAAAAGCACTTTTTAATGACAGAATCACAGGCGTAGCCAAGATTTTTCAATGGGGGGGGGGGGGGGTAGACGTGAAGGATCCAATTTTTAGGGGGCGGTTGTGAGCGCGCCAAGTTCCGGGGGGTGGATGCAGGGAGGGGGGAGTTTTCCGCTCCTGCGCAAAGCGCGAAAGCTTTGATGATTTCTAGAAAATTTTCGAGAAAGATAACGTCTCGCAGCACCTTTTTTTAGGCGGAAAGTTTTAGTTCGACGCCCAGACTGCTTTTCAAGTATTTGGACGCAATACTACACTGTATTGTAACAGGGGTAGGTGCAGGGAGGGGGCGGGGGTCCCTCCCGCGCGAAGCCTCTGATGTTTTGTAGCAAATTTGAGAGAAAGATACCTCGGAGCACCTTTTTCTAGGCGGAAAGTTTTATTTCGACCCCCTGACTACTTTTCAGTCATTTTGACGCAATACTGCACTGTATGTAACAAGGATGCATGGTGCAGGGAGGGGGGGGGGGGGGGAGAATTTCTCCTCCCGCGCGAAGCAAATTTGAAAGATAATGGCTCGTAGCAGGTCTGTCATCAGGGGCAGATCTAGGATTTAGATGGGGGAGTTGCGAGCATTTCTTTCGCCAGCCATCTGAAAGTCGCTCAGTGAAAGCGGGGGGGGGGGGGGGGGGGGGGGGGGGGTATCAGATTTTATGGGGTCCACTTTTCTTCCTATAACTCTCTGACAAGCAACAAAAAGGGTTATCAGTTCTAAACGGGGGGGGGGGGGGGGGGGCGGGCACAAAGCATACTTTTCTTTCAAAAGGAGGGGGCATGGGCCGGATTCTGTAAATATATACTGCCATTACTATTATGATAGAAAAACTTGATAATAACAATATTTAGAAACAGTCAACGCACCCTTTCGGCAAAACCAAGGGTGCTTTGGAAGAATGGTGGCGTTCCAGTCAAGGCGACGTGAAACAACGCGACCCGACTCTCCCAACGCGACGCGACGCTACCCACCCTTTCGGACTAAGCCGGGGAGGGGGGGGGGGGGGGGTTCCCCCTTCCCGCGCGAAGCGCAAATACTGCTGACATTCAGCAAATTTGAGAGAAAGATAGCAAACAATTTTTTTAGGTGGAAAGTTATAGTTCGACACCCTCAGGTCCCTGGGAGCCGGGGTGCTGGGGGTTAATTATTTGGACGCAATACTGCACTGTATGTAACAGGATGGTTGCAGGGGGGGGGGGGGGGGGGGGTCCCTCCCGCTCGTGAAAACGTTTTAGCAAATTTTGAAAAAAGATAACGGCTCGTGGGCCGTTTTTAAGGTTTTTTTCTCTCACTTCCCCCGTTTTTTCGCTCTCGCTTTTTTTTAAGGGGCTGAATAAGCGAAACAGCCCCCTGGCTACGCATACGGACAGAATATTATTTTCCTATAGTATACTCTTTAAAAGTAGTAATGTCAAAATGAATCTAAGATCAAAACTACCAAAAGCGGGGGAGGGGGGGGGGGAGGAAATATATCATAAAATAAAAAGGCGAAAAAAAGAAATCTAGAGGGAGAGAAAATAAAAGAGCGAACGACAATTTACCATGCCTTGATCACCATAAACTAATAAGTTATATGTAGTATCTGTGTCTGGAGTGTCTTTTCCGTCATTGAGAATCGTCCCGACGATGCAGTTTATGTCTGGAAAATCCGGATGCTCCACCCGGATCGCATCATTGGCAGCCTTGGTAATGGCTATCCCAGCATCCTTCAGATCTTGAAGAGGAGACTTGCAGATGTCGAGTCCAAGCTTATCAGTCGAGACGAGAACATAGAAGACGCCCCCAAAACTGACATCAACTTCGATTTTTCCAAAACCAGGAACCTCGATCTCAGCCTCTGAAATAAATTTCCATAAACAATGTTGTTTATATTAATGAAATATTATTGAGATTAAATCTTGGTCAATATTTCGTATCATGTTTCCAAGCTCCACCCTTCCTTTCCTTCATCCACTTTCTCCCTCCACCCCCTTCCTCCTCTCCCTTTTTTTCCCTCTCAGAAAGTACCACTTGTTAAATCTCAGCCGATCTCAAAGCTTTGAAAAACTAACTGATGTCATTTTGGAAATCGACAATTTTAAATATATTTTAGGTCCTTGTTATTTCGGTAATCTATATTCATGATATTATAGGACATTCTTGAAGAAATCAATTGTTGAACTAAATGTTAATCATTACCTTTTGCGTACAGAAAAGCTGGAACACTGGTTAATCTTGTTCGCCCAGTAGTGTTTGTCTCTAAGTTGTACTCTACATAAGTTTTCAACAGACCACAAGGCAGTTGGATATTCAGTTGTGTCTCGGGCGACTTCTTTTCGACCACGCCAGAGTCGACGGTGTACCTGGCGAGACCGATGGTTGCATGACCGCACATGAAGTTGTATCCTTCTGCATTCACGTAGACTGCTCCGATGTCTGCCTCAGGATGGTCCGGTTTGATGGGTATGGCACCCCACATGTCGTAGTGCCCACGAGGTTCCAAGATCAGGGCTCTTCGGATGTGGTCCAGCCGATCTCGAGTGAATCGGTACCTCTCTAGTAGAGTATCGCCCTGCATATCAGGGTATCCAGAGACGACGATCCGCAGAGGGTCTCCTCCAACATTCATTTCCATCGTCTGGATCTTATACGGGCTCCTGGCAACTACTGAATCAACCATGGTGCATGTAGATCTGTATGACGTACAAAACTCTGGATGATTTCTTTAGGTTAAAATCGTGAAAATTTACGTTGGTGCAATATTGGTCAGCACTATAAAATTGTCTCGTTTTGCTGATCATGTAGTGCTGGATTATGGTTCAGTTCGTAGACGCTTCTGATTCTATAGGCCGCCTATGTAGGTGTTAATGATGAGTAACTCCTGAAATGATAAGGCTATGTGCAAACATGGCAATTGACAGTGATTGTTAACGTCAGCTTTTGTTATCGGAATCTTGGTAAGTACACAGATCAAGGTGATACCGATTACCGAGGTCTTTAGTCTATAGCGATGAAATGCGTATGCACGTACTCATTCTTTAAAAAATGTATTAGTGAAGCCAACGTGCTATACCTAGCCTTTTATCATGGCGAAATGCTAGGTCTATTCTTTGCGAGCTCTCTCGATGCTCAAAACGCGCGGAACAGTCCTCTGATTTCGAGAAGGCGACACACGCGTGCAGGCCGTCTTCATCACTATCAGGGACCGCGGAAACGGGTGGCTGGGGGGGGGGGGGGGGGGGGGGGTGGGCGGGGCGGGGGCTGCAGCCTCCACTTTTTTCAGTAAACACGTGCAAACGTATGGCAGTGCAAAAATGTGGTTATACACGCAACCCCAAGACGTTCCGCGGCCCCTGACTATGAACATTATGACAAAGAGAGCGGACAAAATATACAGCTCCTCATTGTACCCTCCACAATTGTTCTGGTAGACAAAAGAACATCCCTTCTTTGCTATTTTGTAAAATAAGTAGAACAGGTGAATATGCATGTGACACCTGTTCTACATATTTTTATAGTAGCAATAAGGGATGTTCTTTTGTTACCAGAGCAATAATTTATTGTGGAAGGTACAATGAGGAGCTGTATATTTTGTCCGCTTCTTTGTTCGCCATGTTCATAGTGTCACTCACCCTCCAACGTTACTTGTTGTTTTCCTATTTCTAACTTTGAAATCTTTCGTCAATTTCGTATGTAAGGTTTTCATGAATAATTCAGTTCCTGGTAGAGAAAAGGAACCATTCAGAAGCTTTTAGGACACGAAGACAAGATACTTTTCAGCCCATTCTAGCCATGGGGTATCAGTAGTATGTTACGGCAATTATGATAACATATTTTTCCACATTATGTAACAAAACTATGACTGCTGACCAATTTCTTTTTAAGAAATGAGAAAAAAAAAATGTGTGTGGACTTTTTTTTATCAAGAAAACGAAACTTATTAATACTTTCAGTTTTCTCCCGCTATCTACCCTTTGTTGGTCCCCATCAAATAATGGACAAGCTTAGTCTTTTCCGTTACGGTTCCTTTTATTCGATTACTTTATATACGCACTAAACCGTAAAGTTCAGTGTGGTTTAAACGAAACGAGTTGTATTGCGGTGTTTGGTAAGGTTGTTGAATGATATGTAGTGGTCCTAACTCTTTTTTTGACATTATAATACTGAAATTTTGATCTTGCCCTGTTTCTGTGGTTTAACCCTAACTGCACTGGGGGGGGGGGGGGGGGGGGGGCTGGGAGCCCCCCTCCTCCATATTTTTGGTGATTGCATCGCGACCGCTTGCAATTTCGGATTCTCGCTTTTCACTTTTCCCCTGAAGTCTTGCGCACGTTTTGATACCACATTTGTCCGTATCAGACATACTAGGGGGTGTTATATGCTAATTAGTATGCGCATGTTATTAAAATTGCTAATGGCTCCATATATTTGTGTACAGTTACATGCTGTCAATAGACAATGGCTTGCATTTTAATTAGCTAATTATTTAAAAAAAAAAAAAATTAATCACACCATCAGATTCAGCATGTGAAGATCTATCGACATGCAAATTTCCAAGTTCATTGGACATTCCGTTTCCGAGATCAATGGGGGGCCCCCCAGTATTTTCATGGAGCAAAATAGCCCAGTTCAGTAAGGGTTAATACGCAGAGAAATTAAGGCCATGAAAACATAACACACATAATTAGCGGTAGGTCCCTTGTAAAGGATGCAAACATGAGAAAAAGATGAATTTATTGTCATTTTCTTTTCAGGGGATTATGGCCCCCTTGAGTCTTGGGAGGACCGACGGATTGACTTTTCCCTAATACTACCCTCCCGTCACCACCAGCGCGAGGGGAGACGGGATTTATAACCTATATACGTGTTAATATCATAGTGGAAATATTTTCGAAGGAAATTTTGGTGGGGGGATCCTTCTTTACACCATGGCAACCGATATTCCTAAGTGACGTGATCTCCTACACCTCCCCTCCCCCGAATGATGTCTACAAATCGGCTTAGTCTGTAATATGAGTTCTGAAGAAAATACATTTTCATCTTGATGAAGACTAAAATGATATGGATATAATTATTTTCGAGTAGTATATCCATGCATAGAGCTAGAGGGAGCGATTTCATCTTGCCATGTTTCTGTGGTTTAATACTCCGAGAAATTAAGGCCATGAAAACATAACGCGCATAATTAGCGGTAGGTCCCTTGTAAAGGATGCAAACATGACAAAAAGATTAATTTATTGTCATTTTCTTTTCAGGGGGATTATATGGCCCCCTTATATGGGTCTTGGGAGGACCGACGGATTGACTTTTTCCCTACTTCCCCCACCCCCACCCCATCGGCCTCCCGTCACCCCAGGGCGAGGGGAGCCGGGAGTAATATCCTATACGTATCCATATCATAGTGGAAATATTTTCCAATGAAATTTTAGTTGGTTTGGTTGTGGGGGAGGGGCTCCTTCTTTACACCGTGGCAACCGATATTCCTAAATTAGTGACGTGATCTCCTACACCTCCCCCCCGAATCAGGGGCGGCGGAGCGTTTTTCAAAGTGGGGGACCAACAGAAAGGGGCACTTGGGGGGGGGGGGAAGAGCACCTTCAAAGGGTGAAAACAAGGCGGATAATGCCACTTTGAGACATTAGTATACCGCTACATTCTGATTAATACACTATCGAGGATCATTTTCGACACATTATTGTTTGTCTTAAAGTAGAACACTCAAGAAAATCACAAATATGGCAATTAATGTATCACTAGAAATTGGGAAGCTTACAGATGGTAATCGTATAAGTTTTATGTCAACTGCGTATATGATGATTATAAAAACAACATAAATAAAAGCTCTTCTCACCATGTGGAATATCCGAGGATTCGCCAGAAATATAGCGATGTTTTGATGTCGTCATACGAGGGATCGATCCTGCTTAAGCAGACGACGTCCTATAATGAATGAACGTAATTGCAATGCAATTATTTATCAAATTATAAAGAGTTTGGTACATTTAAACATGACCTTATTTCACACATTCTAAAAGGGAAAGTGAACTGATTCTGATAACTAAAACCGTTTGATTGTAAATACACAGGAGAAGGGTCAATGATCAATGAAATAAACCCCATTTTCAAATTGAAAAGCCCTGCGAATAATAGCTGGATGGTATTCGTTCCCTCTTGAAACGCTGAACATGCCCCGGTGCAAGCAGCTGAAAATACAATGGCGTCTTATTTTGTTTACAAGTGACTGATTCCTTTATTTTTTTAACGCTGCATTTTTCATCAAAATAATACCATACACGAAGTTAAGAGTGAGGCAACAGACTAACATTAAGACTGACGCTAGTCAAGTAAGAGAAATAAGTGAAGAGGAGATGACAAAACAGGCACTGAAAAATGTGTATAATGTTATGGGACATCGTCTGCTTAGACAGGACTCGCCCTCTTGTGTCGTCACACATCTCAGCAGCGTTCAAGGAGCTTTTCAGCTGCTATATCGGGGGCTGTATTTTACCGTTTTATAATTGATAATAATCATTAATTCAAATGTTTCCAAGCTTTAAATTTGGATAACCTTGTTTAATTTATGCCATCTATGCAATAATAAGTATTAAGCCAATATTTAAAATCATTAGTGTTCTACTTTAACATGGTTCTAGATTAAAAAAAAAAACAACCAAAACAATATTTTGCAGTTGAGTGTAATGATCTGATTATTCATTTGCGAGCGAGCAAAATATTGCAGATATTTTGAATAGCAGCGATTTTCCACATATGATAAGAAAACGATGGTAAATGCGAGCGAGCTTAGCAAGTGAGTTTGGAAATTTTAGAAAAAACTATCCTCCTTCCTGCTATGATTTAGGAGCACTGCTCATTCTTGTATAATTTAGGGAATTGTGCCCCTCCTGCCCCCTGCTCCACTGCCTCTCATTGTGCTGATATCAGTAGGGGAATATATTATTATGAAGCCTCTTTGATTATTTGGAAACTGGTAGTTGGAGCTTGGCTCCTTTGTGGACTTTAGGGCACAGTTTGTAAGCGACATCGGAGTATATACGTACAATATATATATTATATATATATATATATATATATATATATATATATAGGTATATAATTATGTAGGGCACTTATCAGAGGACAAAAATGGGCACTTATCAAAAGGGAAAATAATACTATTAGACCTGGATCAGAAGAAAAAGGGGCACTTAAAAAGAGGCATTTATTAGAGGTGAAAAGGGCACTCATTATAAGCAAAAATTGCACTATTAGAACTGAAAATGGGCACCAATCAGACGAAAACAGGGATACTTGTCGGATTTCAAAGGGGACACTTATCTGCGCTTAAAAGGGGCACCTATCAGAAGGTGAAAAGGGCACGTATTGGAAAGAAGAAGGGGCAGTCATACGAAGAAAAAGGGTCACTTATCAGAGGTGAAAAAGGGCACTTAGAAGAAGGGAAAATTGTTCTATTAGAACGGAAAATGGGCACTAATCAGACGAAAAACAAAGGCACAGATTTCAAAAGGCAGTAATGTCTGAGGTTAAAGGGGGGAATTATCAGGTTAAAAGGGCATATATCAGAAAGAATAAGGGGCGCAGTCATCGAAGGAAAAGGGGCACTTATCAGAAGTGAAAAAAGGGCACTTACAGAAGGAAATATTGCACTATTACGTAGAACGGGAAATGGGCACTAATTAGACGAAAAAGGGTCAATTATTATATTACATAAGGGGCAGTAATGTTTGAGGTTAAACATGTTAAAGGGGGCACTAATCAGATGGTAAAAAGGGCACTTATTATAGATAAAAAGGGGCACTTTGGGGGTACTTGAAAAAGTGTGTGTGTGTGTGGGGGGGGGGGGGGGGGGTACTGTGCCCTTTGCCCCCCCCCCCCCCGGGAGCGCCGCCTCTGCCCCGAATGATGTCTACAAATGCGTTTAGTCTGTCATAATGGAATGAATAATATATTTGAGCGATGTACAATAACATGTTTCCAACGCTATGAAGGCCATTTTCCCCATTCATGTCGAATCACGACATCTTATTATTCAAACTTTCTCATTATGAGGTACTAGGTGCGTGGGAAGGCCTTGGAGTGGTTCAGGAGCTACTTATCCAATAGACGACAGTACGTATTTTGAATGATCATACATCCAATATGCAAAACATAAATTGTGGAGTCCCCCGGGGCAGTTTGTTGGACCCTTTACTGCTTGTTATTTATATAAATGACTTTTGTAAATCATCCGATGTCCTTTCGTTTATACTTTTTGCAGACGATTCTAATCTATTTTATTCCCACAAGAATCCAAATACTTTAGTCAATGTTGTAAACTCTGAGCTTGAAAAAGTCACCTAATGGATAAGAGCCAATAAACTATCCCTCAACCTCCTAAAAACCAAATATATGTTATTTAGTAATTCAATAGACACACTGCCCATGGATATAGTGTTTGACGATACCCCTTTATAGAAGTTGTCTCATTTATTAAATTTCTAGGCATAACTGTTGACAATAAACTTTCGTAGAAATACCATATAGATAATACGTGTAAGATTATTTCACGGAATATTGGCATAATAAATAAACTTAAATTTCATTTTCCGACATCATCCCTATTGATGCTTTATTCATGTTTAATTTTACCTTATCTGAATTACGGGATACTTGCTTGGGGCAATACCCAACAAACTATAGTATTAGATAGACTACTTTTATTACAAAAGAAGTCTCTCCGTATTATCTGCTATTCCGCTATACTCTCACACACAGACCCGTTATTTGTTGATAGCAGACTATTAAAAATAAATGATCTGTATCTATTTCATTTGGGACAGTTTATGTATATAACTACAGTAGAAAGACCCTTCCACATATATTTGATGCCATGTTCCCCCCAAATCGGTCATTTCACGATTACCCAACTAGACGGTCAAACGAGTTTCACCTACCACTCTTTTTCGGTCATGATTTGTCCTGCTTTCCCATTGTCCCTTTTTCCTGTTCCTTTTTCTTTTATCTGTTTTCCTTTTCCTTGTCGTTTCGTGTTTGTTTGTTGTTCTGTATACACTGTTTTGTGTTTTCCAAGTCTTCGTAGGCACAATTTGAAACAATTTTATTTTCCTGGGGGATCCACAAATTACAAGCACTGCTTTTTAGTGGATCCCCCACATTTCCTCAGAAATTAAGAATCTCTATTAATAATTAATTATAACAATTTATTTATAATTTTATGTACAGTGTACTTCTACACTTATCAAGGTAAATTGAATTTACCTAACTGCGACTTAATAGTAGACCAGCCAAACATCCAAAAAGGCTCTAGAAAAAGATTCGACGGCATTTTTGGGTAATGCTCGGCATCCATGCTGAAAGTCTTGCAAAAATACTGACGAATAACGTACGGGCGGATGTCACGCGCATTTTTGCCTAAAAATGCCATTTTAGGCTCAAAATTTGATAGAATGTCAAATATCACGATTTTCATTTTTTTGACCTAATATGTAATATCCGATTAAGACTTTTCAAGTGATATCAGATTTATTTTGAGTTTCAAGTTATAAACCCTATTAATATACAATTGAATGTTGGATATTACACACACATGTATGGCATAATGAAACATAAAACTGTGATTTACTCAAAATAATAGGTTATTAAAACTACCAATATGTCAAAGTTTTTTACCCAACGTAATTGGTCATTTTAAACACTTTTTCTTGATTAAACATATCATGTATATTGTCATGTCACACACAGAAAAGAAATTATCCGATAAGGTGATAGATAACTCATTTTATGTTATCCCAAATGGAACGATGTATTTTTTACTGGATGCGCATTTCACTGAAAAACTCTATTTGAAGGTACAGCTAGAGTGTACATGTACAAAGGCAGTTATCCATTATCAGTATAATCTATGGGCCAAAAACTGAAGTGTCCCCACCTCCTTAGAAATAATCTTAAATGAGTTTTTTTTTCCTGTTAGATGGGACCATTAACTCTCAAAATGTGCTTCTTTGCCCTAAATTAAAAGGTGGGCGTGACCACAAGGGCTATTACCATGGCAACGGATAAAAAAAAAATAGGATTTAAGAAATTGTCATGTATTCGTGATTAAGAGAGTACAAAAACGCATTGCAACATTCTAAAGTAATGTATCAAGAGTTTCTCACTTGATTAAACCCAAATAAGAGTTATAAAGTGTCCGTCGTGTTTGAAAATGGCTGTTTCCATGGAAACAGTAAGAACAAGAATGATATTTGAGCAAAATCCCTTGATGCTACCTTAAGAAGAGGTAAGTATTGATATTGACCATTATTATTTTCTCTTTTACAGGACACTCACTTATACCTTTTTTAGTAAATGGGTGATAGATGTGACTACGACATGTGTAGGCCGTTACCATGGTAACAAATATATTATTGTGTTGTATTTCTAACAAAATACTATGGTTGTTTTCAACATGAAATAATGGTAAACATCTAATAACTTTTGCCGTCTGTTTAATTATATTAAAATTTTTAGTTCATTGGAGTAGAGCTAAATTTGATTATAAAAAACTATTGCCATGGAAACAGAATGTTAATGAAGATGAAATCTTTCAAAGAAAGAAATGTGACCTACCAATACAAAATAAAATGTTAAACAAACTGAATGTGAACAATATCAAATGAATCTTATTATTTTTCACCGTAGCTATCAGAATCAGCTTGTTTGTCTTAAAGGCCAAGTCCACCCAAATAATGAGTTTAGTTGAATCAGTAGAGTTAAATTAAATAAACGAAACAGTAAAAAATATCAAAATCGGATAAAAATAAGAGATTTACGGCATTTTGAAGTTTTGCATTGTTTCGTAAAACAGTGATATGCTTAACATGGGCTGTATGCAAATTAGTGATCCGGTGATGTCATGAGCTCACATTTCGTTTTGTATTTTATTATATGAAATTTCAAATATTTCATCTTTCCATAGATGTTTATAAAGATTCTCTTCATTGTATCACAACAAATTAGAATAATGATGATCGTACACATTCTACGAGGAGTCAAACTTTGTTTTACATTCTTGGAGAAGAAAACTGAAATATTTGAAATTTCATATAATAAAATATACAAAAGGAAAAGTGACCTTATGGCATTATCGGCTCAATAATTTGCATAAAGCCAATGTTATGCATATCATCGTTTCATGAAAACAATGCAAAACATTTACATTAATTTTTTAACCTTTTTGTTTAATTTAATTTTATTGAATTAACTCAATTTTGGGGGTGAACTTGGCCTTTAAAGTTGGTTGCGGATGTGTTCCTCATGGACGTTGTCATGGTTAATAATGAGTTACACATCACGAAACTATTGGAATTTGAAAATGAAATTACCACACATTCCTAATTGCAAGCAAATGTCCATTCTT